>VMKM01000584.1:0-293185 GCA_008360985.2 Macquaria ambigua | reverse complement strand
AGAAAGAAAGAAAGAGGACAATGCTTCTATAGGCTACTACAATGCTAGTGGCACAAGGCGAGGAGGTGAAGCCTAGTGCAAGCTGCAGCATTTTGTGAGCGGCCCAAACACATCCATGCAGACTTTGATTGATTTGGATGGGATCCATGATGAATGGCTCAGCAAGGGACAAACCGAGAACGATCACAACTTGCCCTTCCTTGCCTCCTCTCTTTATCAGGCAGCATCCAAAATGAACCTTCTGGCTCTCTGTGGTAAACTAAAGGAACATGTACATTAGGGGTGTAACACCAAGATACAATCTGTATCCAACAGTTCCTGGATTTACAGACAACAATTGCAACAAATGTCTGAATCTGATGAGTATGAGACAAGATTTCAAGTTATAAAGATTTTAGGGTCTTTTTTATGTCATTTCTAAACTGATTTATTCATACATATCCTCGATGGACAATGGATATATATCGCTATACCTTAAAATGACTCTCAGAAGAAGGGGTGTGAGAAACCATATTACTGCAAAAATATTAGTATCTGTTCATATCCAAAAAATGTATTTGTATTCAGTTACATCCCTAATGTACATTCATGAGGCCAAGGAGATTTATTGTAACCAGATAAAATCATCAATGTAAATCACACAGCAATATCACACAGTAACATTCCTCAATCGCTCAAAAGGTTTTCATTAATTCATTTCAAGTGACTGGAACTTGTGTTTCAAATAATTAAGGTTAACTAACCATCCAGACAGTGGGGGGAAAAATGCACACTAGAGCGATGTGTAGATTATTGCAACAGTCACAAATATGTTGGATGTGATTGGCTCACAAACAGTCAGAGAAAACTGGTAAAGGTCAAACCAAAAGCATTCCCAACACCAGCATCTGAATTCATCAACGATATAACTGATCGGCCAAATGCAGATTTTAAAATCTGCATTTGATGCTGTGACCAAGTCAAAAATATTTCCACTACAATTCCAAAGGAGATAAAGAAAGGACACAAGGAGAGGAAAACCCTAGAGAATTACCAGCATACGGCCAAATTGAGGCTGATTTCCAGTCATGCAGTGCAGGCAGAGGTGGAAGGTCAGGCACAGATTCAAGAGAAAGCCCCTTTCAGGATCATTTCTTCCATATATTCAACACTTTCTAATGCCAAAGCCAGAGACAAAACACTGGTGGTTCCATAAAGACGGATCATTTTGATTTGCGTGTTTTCCTTTGAGTATTAATGTGGAGGACAGTGATTGGTTTTGCTCGGGAACTGTGAGAGGTCGTGGGAACAGAAGCTGTATCCATGAGAAAATGATCCGTGAGAAAATGATCTTAAAGAGACAGGACTGACTGTTGGTGGCATCTGGCATCTGAGCGTAAACTTACATCCAGAGGCACTTGGTCAAGACGGGTTGACTGATAATCCACATATGAAGAGTGACCAAAACCAAAGAGTCAAAGATGAAGAAAAAAAAAAAAACAGAAAGCAAAGCAAAGTGCTCGTATCAAAGCAAAAAAAAAAAAAAGGTAGTGAACACATGGAGAATCAGAGAGGTGGTCTGAATCAGAAGATGTCCATTAAGATTTTTCCATGGTGAAGAAATCAAAGATGTAATGGAGATTGAGGGTGAGGAGGTGGAGGTGGGAGGGCAGCGAGAGCTGTGTACGTGGGTTCCAGAGAGGGAGTTGCAAAGTGCGAGGACAGCGAGCGAGTGAAGACAGGCGGGTTCAGGTGGAGTTGGTAGCCAAGCGAGTGGAGGAGGGGAGGGGAGGGGAGGGGAGGGGGAGGGGGTGGAGCGAGACAGCGAGAGGTTATACCTGGGAGGAAACCACTTCGGTGTAGCTGCTTAGCGTGTCCTCAGAGAACTTAGCAAGCTGGGGCAAGAGAAGAGTCTAGTTAAAACACAGAGGGAGGCCCTGGCTGCATCTCCTCTGTGTGTGTGTGTGTGTGTGTGTGTGTGTGTGTTAGGGTTAGACTGATATGGGTTTTTTAAGATCACTATCTTACTATTTCTGAATTGAAAGTGCCAATAGCCAGCATGGAAAAACCTCTGTAAACAAATAACAAATGTTTTTGTCTTTTTGTGTCTGTACTTAAAGAGCCATACTTTTTAACTGGTTGTTGCCTTGGTGTGTCAGGCCTCTAAACAGTGCTCACATACATATTGACTCAACAGTGTAAGACCTGTAGCCCATAAGTAGAAAATATAAAGAAAGATAAAACTATAACTAAAGTACTGTAAGTCAAGAAGCATAAATAGAAAATAGGCAAACTGCAGGGGGTCCAGGAGAGGGTCAGTAATGGATTTGAGGTGTGACGCTTCTTCCCTTTCCAACCGTAGCTGTCTATTTAATACATAGCCCCAGATTTTTTAAAGAGCCACCCCAACACTTTACTCATCATGAGGAGTACTGCTCACTGCTCAGCCTGTGAAAACAGCTGTATAATGTCTTCTGAGTATCGGAGGAGCTTTGCCAAGTCTGACAAAGTGACCCAGACAATGTCATCAGGGTTATCTCAGCTGGGACTTGGGGACTACATTATGGGATGAGCTGCATTATGGGAATTGTAGGAACCAGCCCTTGATGCATCTTAAGTCAAGGCATCTCGACCTTTGATTTTGACCCTTCTTTTGAGTTAAAGTTGGGGGACTTGTAAGTGCAATATTAAAATCATATTAAATATTTATGAAAGGGTAATATTAAAACCCCTTTAAGTACCCCTTTAATGTTTGGGTTGAAATGCTTTGAATTTAATGATTCTCTAAAGTCTCTGATTTGCAGACATCAAGAGACACGTATTATCTTCCTTAGTGATGTTCTACACCTGTACTGCAGACAGCATCAATCCTTGATTCTTTTGGGGGCTTCATACCTTCATTTACCATTAAGCCATTTACCTTTAGTTTGGTTTTCAGCTAATTAAATGGATGCTTAATTGAACAGAAGTCAGGTGACTGACTTGGGCTGTCCAGTTTGCCCCTAAAACTTGTTTTTTTCCATATGTATAGGATCTTAAAAGTAGGGGACTGTGTACAAAAAAGGTCCAACATTGTTCAAAACAATATGGATGTAAACACCTTCAAACCATAGTCACAATATAGCCATTGTATCAATGCAAAAACTAATGTGCAGAGGCAAATGTGGCACTGTCCAAATACTTCCAGATCACACAGTGCATAGACTCTGATTGCTCCTGTTCTCCATCGCACATGGTACAGACGTCCTGCATGTGGTCAACGGACATAAAACAACAAGAAGCAAGAGAACAAACCAGGCAAAAGCTGGCTACTGCAAGTGCTCCTCTGTAAATACAGTCTGAGCCATGATGCTGCTGAAACACAACCAGTGGCCAATGTGTTTAATATGCAATTAATTGTCACACTGTTTAATAGCACATCACAGGTGGGAGTACTCTGCTGACCTTTTAATTTGGAATCAAACCAAGATATCAGTCTAACCCCACAGTGTGTAGATATCTGTAGATGTTAGTTAAAACATAGCAACACAATCCTCCGTGTTAGTAACTACAGCTGTCTTTTCCGTCAGTGCACATCACAGAGTTATAACTCTGTGCATTCGTGTGTGTGTGTGTGTGTCTGTGTGTGTGTGTGTGTGTCTCACCAGACCAGCTGGTGACGCGCGGCTGAACTCAGCGAGGACCCTGGCCTCTCCGAAGGCATTCAACAGCACCCACATGACGGGGAAGAGCAAGGGCAAGATGGGCAGAACACCCATCAACTGCAAATACAATTTCAAACACTTAATCTCTGTCCCGTCATCTCCCGTTTTCATTTATGATTTTTTTAAATGTGTAATTCAGTATATTTATTACACACATACAATGGAAACTGCACACACTCTAGTCTTTGTTGGCTACACATTTAGTTTTGAATGATTGTACCTGAAGTTGAAAGAAGTGGTAGCAGGGAGGGGTGAGGCTGGGTGCATCGCAAAAATAGCGGATAGTGTTCACTAGCAGGAACGCCACCTAAAGGGAGAGATCATGAAAGATACCAGTGAGGCAAAGGTGACACGCATTACATCCGTGTTGTTTTAAGTAGAGAACAAGTGATGCAAAACACATTGCAGAGACAGATTAAAAAAAAACCTCCATGTTAACTGCTCACCAGCACGACAGGACAGACTAGCTTGGTGATAACCGACTGCACTGTAAACCTCTCATTATCTAGCACCGTGATTGGTCGAGCCAATGCCAACTCCAAAGAGTTCCTGTTGGGAAAAAAAAGAAAACACAAGGGACAAAAACATTATTTGTATTGAAGTTAAATACCCTGTTTTTTCTATCTTCCTCACAAGGAGCTGATAACATCCAGGTGTTGCTGCTGAGTGCCTTATATCTATAGAGAATAACGAGAGACTCATGTATGCCCAGAGGAAATATATATTTTCTGTTCATGGGATCGTGTAGCATTCTCTACCTGTTAGAAAACTATGTATTTATTCTACTGCAACTACAGTGTATTTGCATTACATCAACATAATATACATGTAGAGATTTCTTAAGAGCTTTCATTGTGTTATCTTTGTAAACTCTGTGTGCAAATCAGATGTCAAACCAACTTTGATGATGTTAGGCAGTTGTGGTCTGTGGTACAGGTGACACAGACTCAGGGTTCGTAAAATTCAAGCACTTTTCAAGCACTTTCAAGGTACCGAAACCAGAAATGTCCAGACTCTCGAAGGCTTTGTCATCACATCTAAATTGTTACTATAAATGCCAGGAGACAATAAACAAACATGGCGATGGGATGGTTTCTTAAATATTCAAAGATTTCTGTTTTACATGAGTGATTGTGTCAATGATGAAACACCAGATTATGTTGAAAAATCAAGCATATTCCTAACCTTGACAACGTAACGGTTAAAATTAAGCATTTTCCAAACTTTCAAGACTGCAAACCCTGTAGGCTTAAAGCGGCAATGCTTAGGCACAGAGAAGGGGAAAAAAAGTTCCCTACATGACTGTGTCCAGTACTGGAGTCCGGACCACTCTGAAGAGACGGTGTTGCTGGGGGCTCTGGGGTCCTCTCTTCTCATTGGCCCGTGGGGAAGGAGGAGGGGAAAATGGGGGGAATAAATCTCCTGGCTCCAACACAATGTGCTCATCATCCTGAGTAGAGAAGAACAGATTAAGCTGGTGACACAATTAAGGTTTAATGGGCCATTCTGTACCAACTGATCAACAGTCTTATCAGGCAATAGAGTAGAGCAGAGTAAACGTTATTGTCCCAGAGGGGAGATTTGTCTTGGCCACAGAGACTATCTCATGTGTAACTATTTACCTCAGCAGTCAGTATTAACACATTCACGTGCTAGCAGGACCAAGAACAGCATGCATACCAGTTCTGGTATTTGGTACCAAAAGATTATCTAGGATAAATAACTGATAACTTTTCTCATGAAATACATTTTAGAGATATAGAAGAAATTTTATAAAACAGCATACAGTATTGCAGTTACTACCCAAGGAACTGAACAATAGTGATTTTTAGAACTTTTATTTTAAGGATTTATATTTTATAAATCAAAATTCAAGTCTCTAATTCAGTCTCATGCCTGTATACATGTAGGGACAGAAAATTCCAATGTACTCAATATATTACTTATTATATTACTAGAGGTGTATTTGTTTGATGACATTGTGCCAGAGGGGGGTTTATGAGTAGCTCATGCACCAAATTTGACTTCCTCTGCATCTCAAAACAAGTGTGCACGTACGCGTACTGTACGTGTAGCTACACGCAGACAAACCTTAATGCCTCTGAGGGATGCAAACGCCTCTTGGCCAGGCCTCAGAGCGATGATGTCTCCTTCCACCAGCAGACTGACAGGCAGGTTAACCAACTGGGAGTCGCGATAGGTCCAGTGAAGGGACCACGATGGGGACGAGGGAGTGTACAGATCAGGGTACAGAGATGGAGACCACCGCACTTCATCCCCATACCCCGACATATAGTCTGGAGTAACAGGCAGAGACAGAGAGGAAGAGGGGGAGATGAGAACCATGAATATCTAATTATTTAGTCATCTAGTTATAACCTACACATGATTCAGTCAATAAGAAATATGTTTATGGGAAATTGTGGAGCCCCATCCCACAGTACTGTGGACTCATGATACTGAATTTGACAAGTCGACTCACAAACAACAGACCAGCAAGCATGTTGCCATGAATTTCATTGTGGACGTTGTGGACGTAAGTGAGGAAGTAAAGGTTAACAGATCAATAATCAGAGATTCTCTTGTACAGGAAGTACAAATGCCATAGTTCCTCTATATTTCCAGTGGTGAGTCAACAAGCCTGACTCACCGCTGAGCTGTGTGATGATGCCCTTGAGACGCCCGACCATCTCATTCCTCTTCAGCCTCTCCTGACGTCCGACCAGCAGCAAGTTCAGCAGGAAGAGGAGAAGGAGGGCTGCAGCGTTCACCAGCTCGATACCAGAGCTGTGGAGGTGAAAAGGAGAATGGCAGATAGAAAATCAGGAATTCAGGCTTCAACAGGTCCAGCAGAATTACAGACATATTTCTCAATTATCTTGTATTGCTTGAGACAAAGGTATATTTCTAATGCCCTCTGAGAAACCATCACTTCTACAATTATAGCAAATATATCCATTTAAACCAAATTAATGTTTTAATTGGTCAGTTAGTATTGGGTGTATTTAATCAAATGGTGTTAGAGAGATAAAGGAGAACAGTCAGGTATGTGTAAGATCGCCTTGCCACACAGCAAGAACAACGACAGCTGGTGTTTGTGTAGCTGGTGATTAATTACAATTTCTCACTTCTGTTCATCTTGAACATGTTGATTATTTTTCATGAAAATAATAAAGCTGAGTGGACGAGTAGATGAGCGGCATTGCTCAGACGAAGAGAGACACAGAGACCTCCTTGGCTTGTTCTCAGAATTTAATATGTGGCATTTCAAGATTTTCACATTACGCCGTCTCTAAGTTTCCCCTAAAAGGAATTTACTTTTACAACAATGGTGGTGTAACTGTTGGATAATGTAGCTTCTTCAGACAAATCATTCCTAACAAAAATGATAAATGACTGCACAAAGATCTGCAACATTTTCACTGATGCTGCATGTGCAGTATCACAGATGTTCCCGAACAGGACAGTTCAGCGAGAGGGCACCTACCTGCCCTTTGGCTGGCTGCCATGGCAGCAGAAGAGTCCCAGCACCACCAGTAGAGTGAGGGCAGCTCCCGGCCAATGCAGACAGGAGTGACGGTTGCCATGGTAAAGAAAGCTATTCACCCACTGTTCCTATGAAAACATGACAAAACAACAATATGCAACGTGTTATGAAAGGCATTTATCATGCGACAGATTTATGATAAAAATGATCAACGAACTGTGCTGCTATCAGTGGATGGGATGAAGGCCGTGTGGAATACATTGCTTTCTGACTCTTTTGCCAGTCCTCATTTTGCTAATTTGGGTTCAGAGTTAGGTTTACAATAAATATTATTCTTATGTCAGGGTAAGGATTTAAGTTTAGGGCGTGACTAAAGACCACTGATATGAATATGTGTGTATAAATCTGTATGTGTACCTGTGCAGAGGCTCGTCTGCGTGCAGCCCTTTGGTGTTGCTCCAGCAGGCTGCTGAGCTGGTCCCGCAGCTTCACCAGAGCATGGCCAGTTGACAGGCCCAGAGTCACAGCATCCTCCTCCTGCAAGAACACAGAGAACAACCCTTTCGTACTCTGGTTGACTCTTGACCCAAAAAGAAAAGATAATCCCAAGTACTTTGCTAAATACAATTATCGTCAATCATTGTTCTATGGGCCACTGACACAAGCCATCCTTGCATAACTGTGGTGAGAGCTGTGTGCGTATTCAGGGTTTCTGCAGGGTTCACCAAGTTAAATGTACGACTTATTAAGACCTTTTTAATACCACATTGGATCTGATTTAATACCTGTTCCATGATCTTACTGGCCAAAGTATGATGGAAAACCAGTGGGGACAATGTGGCCTGGAATTATTCATTATTATATCACATTTATTCCACCACATCCCAGCAGTACATAACAATAATTTCTAATGATACAGTTCATTAAATTAACCTGTCCCTTGTCACCAATTATGTTAGTGGTTTTCATGGACAGACTCTCAAGGCACAGCCAAGCAGTGAAAAGTGTCTAGTCTGGTGATCTCAGGTGTGCATCTCTGCTTTTTGCAGATGATGTGGTTTTGTTGTCTTCCTAAACACACTGAGGCGGTTTGCAGTCAAAATGGGATGAGAGACTCAACTCTTCCGATTCTGAGGCCAAGGTAAAATAGAGGACTGTCCCCTTTGGATTGGGAGCAAGTTTTTGCCCCATTGAAGTGTATGTGAGATATTATGATGTGAAACAAAGTGATTAAGACATTTGGAAGAAGTTAACAACTTCTGGTGAAAATCAAATATATGAAACGATGTTCAATTTATGTGAAAACCCAATGTTCATACTTAAAGGTTCCCTGTGGAGTTTCTGACCTCTAGTAGTGCTATGGAGCAGTATTTTTATGTGTGGGTCCCCGTTTTGTTTGTCTCGTTCATGCACGCACATACATTTATACTACAGTATTACACTACAATAGCACCTAACAAGCATGGAAGCTTCAACATACATTGCTGACACTGATTATGGTAAGTTTGAGGTCCCCCCTATCAGCAATTCCCCAACTGCACTCCTCAGACACAGACATCAGCCTAGGTGGACCACACAGGCAGGAAAAGTTAAATAAATTACATATTTTACTTGAATTACACAGGAAACCACCAATGAAAAACCATCAATCTGGCTTTATAGTTGCAGCAGGTACAATTAAAGACACAGTTACTTGATTTATCATGTGATCTATAAAATGTCCAGCAGTCCTGATTCCAAATATATTCAATTAACAATGATATAAACGAGAGAAAAGCAGCAAATCTTCACACTGAGAAACTGGAGCCAGAGAATGGTTTTTCCTTGACAAATGGCTTAAACGTTAAATCGGTTTCATTGCTGTCAGTTGACTAATTGATTAATCAAGGGGTTGTTTCAACACTTATCTCACTGCCTTCCCAATGTCCAACAAATGTATCCTACATCACATCTTTTCTCCATATTACGCAGGCTTGGTACGAATTTAAGATGATGTTTATTGGAGAGCTTGAGTGAAGAGTCAGACAGGAAACAGGAAGAGAGAGGGGGGTGTGACATGCAACAAAGGTCACTGGCTGGAATTGAACCGGCTACGTTGCGGTTATACGGCATGCCCAGTAACCATTCGGCTACCAAGTCGCTCCGAGGATTGGTACATACTTAAACAAAACAGCTGCGTAAAAAAGAAAAGAAAGTGTTTATAATAGAGAAAGGGAAACAGAGCCATATCTAATGTTAACAGGAACGCAGCCTTTCCCACTCTCCATGTCACTGTCAAGATGTGTGTCTGCACAAGCCTGTGCATGCATACACCAATAGAAAGACACACACAAATATAAAAACTCACACACACACATATACACAGAGTTCAGCTTTCAAGCTCCACATACCACACAGCCAAGCTATAAATATCTTCCCATTTCCCCAGAGTAACAAAGCCTCAACAAAAATCCTCCAGATAGAAGCAAACACGCAGAGACACAAGGAGCCTAAACAGCCTTAGTAAATCAGGGCACGCCTACAACCTGGGAAGGAGCTAGATTCATGCTCACCAACAAATCAAGAACATTATACCAACATGAAAAACACTACTACTGACAGCAAAAGACAAGCCTTAACTACAGTATATCTGACTGACACTGTCACCCAAACAGCCATCACTGAGGAGACTGACAGAAACAAGCAAAAGACAACTTACACTGCTCTTCTTCCAGAGGCCGATCCCTTCTCTCATCTTCACCACCATGACGGCCCTGCTCTGCTCTGCTCTGCTCGAATAAAATCTGTATTACTGCCGCTGGGCTACAAGGGCAATGTCTAACGACAGCTGTGCTACGTGACGAGAATCGTTACATTTCAGAAACCAGTTCTCAAGATGTGAATGAAGTCCTAACTGCCGGCTCATGTCTACAGTCAGGAGAGGGATGGAGATGCTGCAAAACCTCACCCAAATTTCCCTCGTCACTGGGCTGCAGACAACAGAGCCCAGCGTCAGTGCACCTTGCCAGCTGGACTTTAATTCCAAAAAACACCAAGTCTGGCTGCCTCTCTGGCATTGGCCGAGCCTCATTCAGTTCAACTCAGTTCAGCAACTAAACAACAAAACCCAGACTACAGAGCGGAGGGGGGCTGAAAGAGGCCAGACATAGAGGGGGGAGAAAAAGAGGCTCTTTTGATGTGAGGAACAATGCCAACCTGGCCTGTATAACCCTGGTTATGCTATTTTCCACTCTTAGCAGCTCTTAGCCAGCTTAGCATATTTTGCAGAGGAGATGGAGGGATGTATACAGAGACAACTGAGATGAGAGCAACAAAAAAAATTAAGAGGATTGGCCAATATGGTTGAAATCACTACAGCAATATCACTATTTTAAGAGGGATTGAGATTAGAATTAATCTAACATGGAGAAGAAGTCTTTAAAGTGGTCAGAAAAATACAAATTTAGTAACTGGGCAACTCCATCTGCTGAGGAAGATTGTGTGATACAATCAAAAGCTCCAGAACAGCTACTAAATGGACCTTGTGGTGAGACTCTTTTTGCCAATTTGGAATTTTTTTTTCTGATATAGTAAATGTATTCAAAATACATATAAAATCATCAAGTTGATGTCCTATGCAATGAACTGTTCTGCATTACGTCAGACAAAACTCTTCACAAAATGTTACAATTTATCGTTTATCGCTGCATTATACAGAGAGGTGTTTCTGTTATTAAGCCTTCACTGACTGATATAAATGGGATGGACAAAATAATAGAAACACATGTCAGTATAATGCAATTCAATTCCACAGTGCCACAAACTAAATCCTCCAAAATGATCATGCAGTTGAATCAACGCCTCTCTAAAACAGTTTTAAAGGGAGGCTTTCTTGCAGGACTTGTGTATTAGACTGCCTTTGTTTTAGCTAGGTGGACCTAATAAACTGGCAACTGAGTGTATGTATGTGCGCGCACACACACACACCAGTAAATCCTTACGTATTTATTTGCCAAAAATATTTTTTTTTTCAGCACTGACCTAAATTAGTTTTTTCCACAGGGCATAAATTGTTGGTACTGAGATTTGATTGGGGGAAAATCTGTGTGGTCGGGCACTTAAAATAGTTTGTTATAGTTTGTTGTATCACTTGAATTCCAGCTGCTTTTAATAGGCAGTTAACATCTGTGATTTCAGCAGTAAAATGTCAGAAAATATGGCAGAAAATAATGAAAAATACCCATCAGAGACCAAGGTGACCGGTGAACTGTTTGATGTATTTGCTTGAAAAATGAAAAACAATTAAGATAATCAAAACTGTTGCAAATTAATTCATAATTAGCTATACCAGATGAGATTACAGTTTATACTGCCTTACACAAAAAGCGAGTAGAATTTAAATTTCAGTTCGACATTAAGAGCAAAAAAGGCAATGATTTGAAGCAAGAGATGATGAGCACAGGCATTTACTGAACTTCCCTGAGTCCACACCAAAGGCAACTATCTTCTATTAATGCATTCACAATCACAGTGCAATTAATAGACATCATTAGTCCTATGCTGACTGGATTTTAAAATCATTAGTGTGTAGCACAACTCGTGAAAAGTTCAACATAGGAAATCGTGTATACAGTGGGTCGCTTAAATGGAGTCTTCTCAACACAGTAAACAAGAACCATTTGAGTCCTATGCTGTTATGCAGTTGACGAGAACAGTCATTCTTCATGCTTTGCAATGCATTCACAATGTATTATATAATCCTCATAGCATAAAAACAAATATGAATTCATGCTACTGTATCAATTAACACTATGTCACGTATTAAATGAAAGGTCTACACTAGCTCTAAGACTACTGGGGCATTCACGTCTCCTTTCCTGTACTGTTATGAGTTAATGATTATATAACAGAACACAGCACATAGGTGGGAACGCTGAGATAGAAGAGGTAGAAAGCCCTTCTTTGAGCCTCCTGCGCAATAGGCAGTGGCAGCCACGTTTCCCTTACTACGCACGTTATCTTGACCCAGCCGTGCCCCGTTGTGAAATGCCTCTCCTACACATCTATGTTTAACCAGAGAGGTTTGATCCTTTGACCTTTCAGATGGGTTTAACTGAAATGACCGAAAAAATGATCAAGGACAAAGAGAGGTCATGTGAATGTGGGAGAACGTGGATTAAAAGTGATCTGTATTTCACAATGTAGACCAAAAAATAAACAAATAAATTAAACACCAACAGTCAAAAAATGTGCGTCATTATCGCGTGTTTAAAACCTGTCTGATTGTCTAACTGTTGCCGTTTCTTGCCCCGTCTGACATTGTAGCGATGTTGAGACATTCCCAGATCCCAGCACTTAACCTGATGAGCATAATGTGATCATTACTTATAGAGACTATGAACAAACCTACAAAAATAGAATGCAAGTTGCAAAAAAAATCACAATCATGTGCCCTGGTGGCGGCAGGGGTTAAGGCGCTGACCATGAACCACAACGTCCTTGGTTCACATCCTGCTGGAGACCTTAGTTGCATGTCATCCTCTCTCTCTCTCGTCATCTCTGTACTGTCGCCTATTAAAAAAAGCATAAAATGTCCCCCAAAATAATAATAGTCAAAAATAATCTTAATTATCATTTAAATGTGTCTTTATCTCATCATGGTTTTCAGGTAAAACCATTTAAGCGCTATAGCACTATGAAAAAGAGTTCTTTGTGGTACCAAAAAGGGCTTGAATGCATTACAATACTAAATGGCCAGTTTCTGACTCTATATGGAGACTTTTATTTAAGAGTTTAGCTTCTCTATGAGCTGACTGGCTGTTGAAACAGGTGACGTGCCTTACGTTCTAAAACCAGGCACTGGCGACTTGACAAGCTGAGTCGTACGCGCCATCAGCCGGCTTGAGTTGAGCTGAGACGGGCCAGTTCACACCGCTGCAAAGTGTCTGTGTATGTGTCTCAGTGTGATCTAGGACCACCATTTCAGATTGACAGATTCCACCACATTGCGAATCACACAGTGTATAGGGGCCTTTCAGCAATAAATGAAGATTTATTTTTACACACCTGCTCTTTCAGGACTTAAGTACATTTTTCCCGGAAGAGAACCACAAGAAAGCATGAACCTAATGCTAGGAGACTCTTGCAGCATAGCTAAGCACTCTCCTCGGAGCAGTGTGAATCCCAGGGGCCCTATCTGTTCAGTAAACAACTCTCCACCTCAGGGAAATGTAGGTAACATAGGCAGATGCTGAACTAAGCAGTCAGACTCACCTGCTTCTTATCCTGCTGCTCCATGGCAACCACAACCATTCAACATGCTCTGCTCCTCAACCAGCCAAAGCCACCTGGCAGAGCCCTGCTGAGGCTCTCGGACAGATCCCTCTCAGGCAGTGGCCTGTGGAAGCTGCAGATCAAATGGGTCAGAACTGGACGGAGGAAGATGGAGAAGGCAGGTGGGTGCAGCCTTGGTCCCCCACCTGGCAACACCTCCTGCCCCGCCTCCTCTGCCAGTGTGACAGGAGGCACGCCCAGACCTGCAGGGACCAGCAGAGAGAAGCAGGGAACACTATGGGATAAGGGGTTTTTGCTTGGAGGACTAATTGTTGCTCAGATGCGGCACAGGGATCCTCTTCATAACATTCACGTAGAGGTCTGTGGATAAAAAAACAAATTACATGAATCAATTAAAAAGCAAAAAGTGGAATGACTACATTAACCTACAATGCAGTACTCTATTGCAATGTAGGCCAGGTTTAATTAAGACACTGGTTGTTAAATATCCTCATGGTTTGCAGGCTTTACTATTACCACATCGGTTCAAGCTGCTTAGTTAAAGTTAGCTTCAATGCCATCATGTTGTATGGTGTTGAGGCTACACCGAGAGCACACAGGTGTTAGCATAATAGCTCTATTGAAAAGCAGACCAAGGCCCTGAAACTACTGACACCAGGCTCACCACTCACTCTGACCACATAAGCAGCTTCCTCTGGCACAAAAACACCCCACTGAACTCCAGAGTCAGCATTCTCCATTGGCAAAGAGTCGACAGTGCTCAGCCAAACAGAGGAGAAAAGAGCCAGACAGACTGAACGGTTAGAGGGTGCACTGACTACAAAGTAAGACTGTTCGAGTAAGATTAAACCTCCTATTGGAGCAAGGGTCAGAAGGTGTGTAGGCAATGCAAGAAAAGTCAAGCAGGACTGAAGTTCATCCTACAGAAAGTGGCCACATATATTGTTTAAAGAAGGGCAGTATGGGGGGTGCATTTCAGCAAAGCCCTCTAACAGGCATTCTTCATACAAAGACATTTGGACTTGACATAGTAGTAGTAGGAAAAGCAAAGATGCTATTGTGTAATGTTATTAACAATGGCTCTGTTCTATTAAAGTGTACCAGTAAGCCATGACAGTGTGACAGTGAGCCAGAATGCACAATACCAGGACCCTCAAACTGAAGCAGCTAAATAGAATTTAGCCATCAATCATTTTATTAGTTATACATGTGCTTTTCCTATTGCGACATGTCAAAATGTCTTCAGTGAAAAGGGCATACATGCTCGCTGTATGCCTGGAAATAGCTTCCAGTTTTGTGGCCTGTGTTTGTCATTCACGAGTCTCCTAAATGTAACTCCTGGCAAAAGTTTCTATTTGGGATGTTATCCTTACTTTACCTGGAATAATCCATCTCTGATAACTGTGAAGTGCCAAAGCAGGTGTTTCCTGACCTGACAACAGTTACTGCTACTACTACTACCCCTGTTTAGAACCGTCATCTACTGCGTGGCGAGACTACTACTAGTAATTAGTACTAGCTAATTAGAGAGCTAATCCTTGTCAGCCGAGCTGAACGACTTTCGCTGGAGTTGTTTTCCTCCATATAGACCGCTTAAACATAAAAAGACTTACAGCGCTGAAATAAAGTGCAGAAAATGCCTTAAACTTCAATGATATACTCTATTTTAAATGATTAGCTGATGTCAGACAAGTGATACAACATGTGGAAATGTCGCGTCGACGTTAATTTCATTTGTTCATGCATAAATCTGGGATGTTGCTATCTAGTCAGAAAAAGTATGCAACTTTCAGGAGCTAACTAGCTACATCGCAAAATGGTTTTGAACCTTTTACCAATGCTTAGGAGTCTGTTACAGCACGACAGCACCAATGAGGACACTATTTCAATTAAAAAATGTTTTACATTTCAATTGCTCACACTACTGCCCACTAATTACGTTGTTATTTTAGTGAACGAGTGTGGGAAATTACAAGATAAGTACAACGTTACATCAATGGTCGAAAATGACAGCTCGTGTTGCCTGGTGTAACGTTAAGAAGCGTGTATCCTTAAATTGACCAAGGATTGACAACACATCGTAAGCCATATTTGTTATGAATGTATCAGTGCTTACAACAGTGAGTGTGAAAGACTTTAAATCGGAGTGTATGTCATCGTCTACTCCATACAGAGTGGCTGGCATAGCGGCTAACGTTGACGTCCCTTCCCTTGATGTCAAAGGCAGATGCTAACAGAACAGACGATTCGAGCCAGCTAATGACTGTTGCAATATTCGCTATAACAATGCAGCCCGTCGATGTACAATATTAGTCTGCGAACTCACCTTTCGTAATTTCCAGTCGTTGCTGATATCCTTTTGAAATTATGTTTTTCTCTCGAATACAAATGTACTTCTAGGCATTTACTGTACCGCAGCAGCCATGTTGGGGAGCGTTCTGTCTGGGAGAAGGTAAAGTGTGTTGTGATTGGACGGCGCTAGAGTACTCTGTCCTCTGATTGGCTGAAACCAGAGTGGGCGAAGCTATATTTTTAAGATTGTTTATGGTTCTATTTTGAAATAGGAAACCTCAAATCTCTACTGAGGAGTAGCAATATGACGCTCAAAGTCATTGGAATATTGAGTTATAATAATTACTGTGACAACAACTCAATAATAATATTATAGTAATAATATAATAGTAATACTATGATAGCTATAACTACAACTATTACAAAGATTTATGGTTAGAAGCTGTCACACACTATGAAGAAGGCTCTACGTTTTCCATAGCCCATTGTTATTACAACATTTCACGAAGTTAACGTTTTAAAGCACACATAATATTGCATTGTTAAACAGAAACGAAAATCAATAAATCACGTGATGACATCCTGCTCAGTATGTGAATAAACAATTGACAATTGAATGCTAAACCGTCTCTAATGTTTGTGAACTGTATCGTATTTCCTGTTCTAACTGTATTTGAAGCTATTGTTCCATTTGCCTTGAATGCAGCACTATCAGAAAAAAGCTGTATAAGTGGAAGTTTAAAAAAAAATGTTAGTTGTAATTAACTTAATTTCAGTTTAAAATGTTCAGAAATTAGTCTACCTTTTTAAATTGCAGTGATGAACTACGTTTGTGAAAAAATAGCAGAACAGCTTATAATGTGTATTTAGAATATGATGCACTGTAAGATCAAATAACCCAACAACCAACAAAAAGTAAGTAAATTTAATATAAATACAACACTCACAGGGGTTATTTTTCTGCATAATAAAAGTGCTTTTAAGTTTTTACTTTAATTACATCATTCTGACGATACATTTGTACTTAAGTAAAACCTTGATTCCAGGACTTTTATTTGTAATGGAGTACTTTGACATTATTATATTGCTACTTTTAGTCAAGTCAAGGGTCTTCAAAGAGCATAAGTTAATGTATGCTACACTGGAAGAATTCAGTTTTTAACCAGCTTCATAACTCTGTCAGGAAGTTAAAATGTATGAGAGAAAAGCCTAAGTAAAACAAATGAAAGTAAACTTTAACTTTTTAGTCTGTGTGTTTGACTGGGGCAGTTGATAGATGATAGTGTCAGTGTGGCACTGCTGGAGAGAGAGCTCACTGCAGACTAGAAGACTAGCTACAAATGCAGGAATGCCCAAGATGAGGCAAATACGTCTGCTGCCACTGTAATGCCCTTGAGACTCACAATTTGATAACATTTGAATACCTTTGACTCTTACATAACATGCTTTGGATTAAACACATCTACTTTAAACTGAGGAATGTGCTCCAGAAATATGTAGGCCTAATATTCAACATGTATACATTTTGTTTGAATATAAAATTTCCATCCAGTTGGACTTTTGTTCTGAGTTTGTTTTTTATGGTTTAGACAAGGGCCCTTGGTTCTAATGAAGGGACATCTTGCTATATAAATATTTGTTGACTAACAACAGTTTATCCATCTGTCCAGCGTTTCTATAGGCTATAGCGCGGGTTGTCAGATATGGTTGGTGAGCACAGGTCTTGGACTCTGTACAGGCAACCTCATTGTGATGACAAGACTTCAGGAAGTCACTGTGCTTGGCTGTTGTTCAGTCATATATATATATAATTCATATAATATGAATTATATTAAAGAAATATTATTGAACTAGGCTACTACTACTACTACTACATAAGATAAAGTATTTTGGTATGAAAACCCACATTTTTAATTTAACAAAGTATCCTGTATCATAAATAATAAATGTCTGGCACTTGTAACAAACCAACCCGCTTGAAATCGGTTGAAAATTCAGCGAGTTATGATGATTTTAATTGTGGATAGACCCACTGCCTCCATAGACTACAAGCATTAGGAGGCGCTGCTTCCCTGTACCAATATGGCGGCCGCGTTGACGCATCACTCCAATGAACAGCAGCGGTAACCTAACCTATCAAATATTACGATTTACATACGTTTGGCACTCAGCCCAAAGGGGAAGGGGTTTAAAGATGTGATCGGACCAGCCTAGTATCAATATAATAAATAAATGAATACATAAATATATATATAATTTTATAATTTAAAAAAACAATGGGCCAATCTGTTGCATCGCAAATGTTGCATCCGGTCAGAACAGCCGTTTGATGGGGCATTGCCATGGCAACGACTAGAGCGTCAACATGTCCGGAGGAGCGACACGTCGTGAAAAGAAAGAGCAACCAAAAGTAAAGGACAACAATCTACAGGTAATAACTGATAATTTGCACTTCTCTGGAAAATACGTGTTTGTTGTTTTGACATAACTAGAGCACGTTCTTCTTCCCTCCTCTAAGAAAGAGGAAAATGTCTTCCTCCAGTGGGAAGCGCTGCCACACCAACATATCCAAGACCTGCTGAAGAAAACTGAGGATGAACTTCAGGTGTAAGTACCATATCCCTGCGCCACAACGAGCTAACGCTAGCTTAGTTAAAAATGGGCTAAACGTAACTGGCTAAAATTAAGCTAAATGTGGGCAATTAACGTTGCCACGGTCTGTCCAAAGTAACGTTATTCAAAGGAATGACTTACTTCTCTCTTCTTTTTACTGTATTTATGTTTTTTATTCATGTTATTTGTTGATACTGTGTTTCCTGCTGTTTGTCTTCATCAGCTGTATGGTATGGTCAATTTTTGTATTGTATTGTTTTTAAATCTGTTTGGTGAAACCGAAGACAATTTCCACAATGTGCACAATAAAGTTCCTAACTATTTTGGCTAGTTATAGGTACCCTGTAAACTGGTTTTGATGATTTACAGGTCAAGTCGACAGGGTTAAAACTGGGGTACTTTTGGGTTTGAGATGTACACATAAGCCATCCTTGTCATGTAATGAGACCTTATTTTTGGTTTATTAAAAATGTAGATTTTTCCATATTTTATTAACTCAGTTATTTATTGAAATGTACTTACTGGAAATTGTATTTCTTAAAAGGAAGGTATAAATTGATTTTTTAAGGCCTTCTCCATACTGCCAAGAATGAAATTCTGAGGGAGTAATGCTGAAGCTTTTCATTAATTATCATGTTGGTGCCCTAAAAGTATCACATTTAAACATATTGAGCCTACAACCACTTGAATCAGCTTTTGTTATAACCACTGTGTCTACGTTTTTATTGTAGAAGGTAGACTCTTCACCAGAAAGAAAAAATAAATATGCTTGGCCCTATGGCCCAGATGTGGCCCAGATGTTTCATCAAGTGGCTCTCTTTCAGTGCATAATTACTGCTGCACTGAAACAGTATTTATCTCTGTTGTCTGTAGGGAAATAAAGGAGATTCTGGGCTTTAGGAACTATCAGACCTGTATGAAGGAATCTGCCCTGCTGGATTACTATGTCTGTGGTTTCTGGTGGGCAAAGGAGGCCAACTTCACCCCCATACAGATCTCCTTCACCATGGCTGTACTGCACATGCTGCTGGATAACATAATAGGTGGGGAGGAAACAATAACAGGATACAGTGGAAAATGTGAGATCTAAATATAGGAGTGTGTATAACGTATGTGAAAAGTATGAGACTTTGCAAGTATCAAAAGTAGCAGGAAAAGCACAGGTGCTACTAATAACATTAACGATGGCTGTGTTCTATTCAGGTGTCCCAGAGAGCCATGACAGTGGGACAGTGAACCAACATAAGTTTAACACAGACTTAAACTCTTTCAGGGCTCGTGAATGCAGGGATAATGTATGTGATCTGTAAAATGTGTCGCCACAATGCAGAAAACGTACCCTATCAAATATATCAGAATGGCAGCAGTAGTTTGTGTTTTATTGTCATATTCCAGAGAAACAGATGGTTTTAGTGGAGAACTTGATGGAGTTTGCTAAGGCCTTAGGTGCTGCCTGCCACTGCTCAACTTCAGAGGAAGACGCCACTTCACTTCTAGGCAGAGAAGAAGCCACAGCACTCATAAGTTACATCAGAAACAGGTAAGAAATGGTCTTGTATTCACAGGTAAAATTTAGATATGGATTTTTTTCAAGCTCCGTGTATGGCCCATTCCAGGGGTCGTACAAAGTCTAGAAAGTTTGGAAAATGCTTAATTTTATGTTTTCAAGGTTAGAAATATGCTTGAATTTGAATATACTCCTTGAAAAATGGCTTATTTTCAACATAATCTGATGTTTCATCATCTACACATTCACTCATGAAAACCAAAAATCCTTTAAAATTTGAAATGAAACGATCCCGTTGTCATATTTGTTTGTCTCCTGGCGTTTATTTCCCTTATTACAATATCAGAAAACTGTTTGAGACCAGACATTATGAACTTTTCATGGTTCTCTTATAAATATTTCAGCAAAATAAAATGTATTGTAGTATCTGCAAGGATGTAATAGGGGTACACTTGAAGTACTCAGATGTAAAAGTAGAAATAACACCAAATAAAAGTACTCAATTACATGTAAAAGTCCTGCATTCAAAATTATAAAGTAAAATACAAGCATTATCAAAATGGTCTTAAAGTATCAAAAGTAAAAGTACTCATTATGCAGAATAGCCCCTTTCAGAGTATTATATTATATATTAAACTATTGGATTATTTGTATTGATTAATTACCATGTGAGCAGCATTTTAATGTAGCAGCTGGTCGGTGTGGGCTCATTTGTACTTTATATGTATATTATATGTATTGGGTTTATACAAAATCTTATTATGCAAAGTATCTAGTAACTACAGCCATTGAATGAAAAGAATATATCCCTCGGAAATGTAGCGGAGTAAAAATATAAATTAGCAGAAAGGGGAAATATTCATGTAAATTGCATCAAGTGCAGTAAATGCACTTAGTTACTTTCCACCGTTTACCCACCTTTTATGTTCATTTTATTTATGGACAGAGTTTACCACTGATTTTGGATGACACCATCACATGAATGTGCTGAGGAAAAAAACATGCTTACTTGAAATTACAGTCAGTATATTGTAATGTTATTGTACCATTTAAGGCAGATAAGGTAAAATAGCTTGTGTAGGCTATATTGTTTTTTAATGATGAAACTGTGTATTCTGTTGGCTGCAGTCTGTTTAGGAAATACAGACTCTATGAGCTTCTCTTCACCACATCCAGAGAGGAGCTGCTGACCGGCATGGAGGTGAGGCAGCTTGTGACTCGTGTGTGTGTGTGTGTGTGTGTGTCTGTGTCTATATGCATTTAAATAATATTTCAGACATGCTGTTTTCCAGAGGACCATCGAGGTGTTCAGCTGTCAGGATGCCCTCACTCCACTGGAAGAAGGCATTCCCACTCACCTCTACTTTCAGTAAATGGCTCCGCCTGCTGTCCACAAACATGAACGAGTGATGATGGACAGATGGATGGATGGATGGATGGACAGCATAAGTGTGAGCTGTGACTTGTGATTCATTTGTTTGTTTCTGTGGAATCAGACTATATGTAAGCAAATCCACACTTCATCTTTGTCCTGAGTTTTGCTTTGTTTCTGTACCATTCACACAATCCATGTTATCAGACTCCCTCACACGGGAAAAACAAACAAACAGATAAATTAATTGATAATTTATTATGAACTAGGCTAATATTTAGATATTGTATGGGTCAAGTGGTATGTAACAATGACACAGACCATTTAAAACAATATAGTCTGCCCTCTTCTGGCCAACAACACACATTGTAAAAACACTGATCATTACAGAGCCCAGGTTTTCCTCACCAAGTTCACCTCAGTTTTTCAGACAAATGGCACTTATGACAATTCCCACTCTGGGATTCATTATCCAATAGATTTGTTCAACCAATTATCCAATGACAATTGTACACCAGTTCTAGGTTGACTATATATGTTGTTTGCCTCATGTCTTTGTCCATTTTGACTCTGATGTTAGTCTGTTTGCACAATTAAAGGCAGCAAAACCAATCAGTGTGCTCCAGGCTCTGTTTTTCCTCTGGAAGCTACTAATGGACCTTGTGGTGAGATTGTTTTGTCAACTGGCAAACTTTTGATTTAAATTCAGTAATATTGTGAGCCTGACCAGACATTCAATTCCAGCTCGAGTACTTGACTTGCTACAGACACATTTCACTCAGTACCAAATAAACTACTGACATTTGTTACCCAGCCTTCAGACAAAGCTGCAAACTCCTCAAACTATGTGTGGCTCTGCATGTGACAGTCTAAAGATGACTTCTGACCAAAGCTACAGCTGCACTCTTGGCAATGATACGGTTTCTCTCCCGAATGTTTCCTCATGTGAACCACCAGGTTGCCTTTCTGTGCAAAGGCTTTGTGACATTCTTGGCACTGATACGGTCTCTCTCCTGTGTGGATCCTCGTATGATTGACCAGGTCCGACTTCTGACAGAAGTTTCTCCCACAAAACTGGCACCGATACGGTTTGTCCTCTGTGTGGATCTTTACGTGTCTTATTAAAGTCTTAGTCAAGGAGAAACATTTGGTGCAACAAGGACACTTGTAGGGTTTCTGTGCTGTTCCTGCTTCAAACTGAACGATGAGCTCGGTGGATTTCCCTGAAGTTCTTCTCGGCAGGATGTTTTTTTCGTTGAGATGTTTGGGCTCTGTCTCACCTTCACACAGATCACCTGGGTTCACTGAAAAGAGCGGCGGATCATCTGTGGCGCTGTCTGATACTCCACCGTCAGCTCCAGCTGGCTCAGTTTTAATGTGATCAACTGGAAGTGCAGCTGCAGAGTCTTTATCTATATCAGCAACAGCCTGGATTTGGTAAAGACACAAAGGCTGCAGAGACTCCTGATCAAACTCACTTTTATCATAGGGAGTAATAGTGAGTGGAAATGTCTTAATGCCAGATTCATCCTGTCTGGAGTCCAGCACTTCTTCAATCTCACTGGCATGTGTCACTGACCTGAGGTGAGTGTCTGCATCCACCTTTTTGCTAAAACACTGATATGGTTTCTCCTCAGTGTGTTTTTGTCTGTGAATAAGCAGACTGTGCCTCTGGTCAAAGCTTTTGTCACAGTCATGGCACCTGTATGGTTTGGCACCTTTGTGTGTCCTGGTGTGAATGATGAATTCAGACTTGTGGCAGAAGTAGCAGTCACAGAATTGACACTGGTACAATGAGGATTTGTCCTCCGGATGCTTTTTGACGTGTCGTACCATCGTCTTTTTGGAAGAAAACCCGCTTAAGCAAACGGGACATTTGAATGGTTTCTTCACTTTGAGGATTTTCAAAGGCATGTTCAGGTCACACTCCTGCTTCATGTCATCTTCAATATCGATCAGGATCTCCTGATCACTTTGGTCATTTTCTGGAAGAGTGTTGTTCATGTTGGGATAGGCTTCTGTTGGCTCTGAAGTGGATTCTTCTGGTTCCTCCCAGCACACACTGACGTTCACACTGGCAGCAGGCTGCTGCTGACCAGACTGCAACTTCACATCTGTGGCAGACATCTGGAGAGAGTCTGAAGCAAAGGAGAAGACAATATTTTATTTCAACTTTCATAAGTTAGATTGCAACTAGACAATTTTGAGAGCTGCTTTGTAAAATTTAAATAAACTGCAACACTATGAGCCAGGACAGTGACAGTAATATTTGGCATCAAAAAGAAAATTTGGCTTTGAAAACAAAACCTGAACTGAAAAAGGAAAAACTGACATCGTAAAAAAAAAACCTGAGAGCGTAAAAAAGAAACTGTCACTGAAAAAAAAGTGACATGAAGAAAAAATCTGAACATTGTCATTGAAAAATACATCAATCAAAAAATACAAAAAAATCAAAATAATTTTTTTATTCTTTTATTTTTCAATGAAACTTGTTTCAGTGCCAATGTTTCCTTTTTCAGTTCAGGTTTTGTTTTCAAAGCCAAATTTTCTTTTCAATGCCAAATATTACTGTCACTGTCCTGGCTCCATACAACACGCTGACGGAATATAATGTGCATCAAAACACCCACAACCATTGTTGTCCATGTGAGCCCACACACCAATGGCTTCACTCAGGTTTGGGCAGCTTTTTAAGAGTAAAATTCAAGCACTTTCAAGGTACCTAAAACAAACATTTCCAGGCTCTCGAAGCCTTTATCATCACATCTAAATTGTTACTATAAATTCCAGGAGACAACAAACCAATATGACGAAGATTTTTGGTTTACATGAGTGAACCATGAGTTTTTACCATGAGTTTATTCGAATTCAAGCATATTCCTAACCTTGAAAACACAACGGTTAAAATTAAACATTTTGCAAACTTTCAAGACTTTGTACGAACCCTGTAGAAAGCAGACTTCTGATAAACTCACCTTCACTATGTGACTTGGCAACATCCAGCAGTCTGCGGTGGCTGTCCACCACCCACTTTGAACAGGACATTTCCTCTTCATACTCTATAATGGTCCTTTGTACGATCTTCAAGATCTCCTCTGCGGCTGCAGACAGACACTCACTGACGAGCGCTCTCAGCAGCTCCATCTTTGCCGTCTTCACCATGCTGAGGTGTTCTCCACAGCGAGAGTCGGGGGATGCGAGTGTTTATGAAGCAGACATGAGCCCTTGAGCCTCCCTGTCACTCCTGATCGCTCCACAGAAACACCTGAACTTTCTGTGTCCTCAGATCCCACCTGCCTCTGACCACGTCTTCAAACACCACATACTGTTCTTCTGGCAGGAGACGACTTCTGATTCAGGAGAATGAACCGGAGATCTGAAAGACACTGAACGGTAATATTATGCTCATTCAAATCTGAGGGGACGAGAATTCTTGTATAAGAATAAATGAAAATGAAAACACTTTCACACATGCCTTTGATTTAGTGTCTATTTCAAATGAGGTACATTTGAATCAGAATCAGGTTTATTGCCAAGTAGGTTTTCTATTATATTTTGAATGAATTAGACAAAGAAGCAGCAACGTGAAAGATTCTGGATCTTTTTTGATCATCTCAAAGCAAAAAATACAACTGCAGCCTGTAAGCACAGCAGCTCAGGCAACTGCTAATGTAGTGAGAATTAAATTAGGGAAATAAACATGATTTAAGTATTTGAACATTTTCAATATTTAACTTCTATGAAGGCTTCATGGAAATGTGTACAAAAGGCGTAAATATAAAGTAGAGGAACTGATAAATGCAAGATATAGATTTAGTCCTAATAAAAATATGACTAGTGTAGCTTTCTGATTATCTCCTGTACCATAAAATGTTTTAAATATAGTAAAACAATAAATATTAGGAAGATGATTTTTTTACACACCCTAAGCAGATCTTTTTTTAGAGCATGGTGTAAAGCTGAAACGATTTGTTGATTAACTGATTGACAGAAAATTTATCAGCAACGATTTTGATGATCAAGCAAAAATGCTTAAATTTATCTGGTTCTGTCTTCTCAAATGTAAATTTTTGCTGGGTTTTGTTAGTTTTCTTTGATAGTATGTGAATATCTTTGGGTTCAGGACTGTTACTCTTTTTTATAGATATAATTAACTGAGAAAAGAAATTGCAGATTGCAGAAGATTAAGAAAATAATCCCTATTGTGGTAGATAAAATGTGCACATAAAAACCACAACACGTGTTTTGCAGTTTGTTGTGCTGCATTATTCTGTTTGTCTGCCATTAGGCAACATATTTAAAAAAATAAATGGGATAGTGGTAAAAAGCCTATAATGGTCTTTTGCCATTGCATTAATTAATACAAATTGATCTGCCTGTATTTTACAAGACAGGGCTTTAGTATGCAAAACCTAAAATATGAAGCAGTTTGGTGTACGACTATATTAGTGGCAACCACGAAATCAATGAAGTGCAGAAACTTTTAATGAAGTTTGGCGTAATTATCCGTTCACATGATCTGTATAGCTAACGTTACATATTGGGAGATAATTTAGCTACCCCAAATAGCTAACATAACATAACCTGAACAAACATTGACCAGAATAACAGGTAAATTGAAGTGCTTACCTTGCTGACAGTGTCACTCTTTTTCTTTTTAACCACTGCTGGAATAGCAGAGTTAGCTTTAGCTAAGGGAGGCTAGCTGGCTGAGCTACCGGTTCATACAAATAAGAGCTCGTGAGGAAAACAAACTGGTAACTACCGGACACGAGCGGTAGGCTGCTGCTTTTAGTTTACAAAGGCGCAGTCGGCTTACAGCAAACTAGCCAGCTTTACGTTGAACAGTGTCCAGGGTCAATAAACAGAAGAGGACTCAGCTGCTGCTGCTGCTGCTGCTGCTGCTGCTACTTCTTCTTCTTCGGTTGCTATTCATTGCATTGTACCAATAACGTTACCGCCATCTACTGTTCAACTCCATGACACTTTTTCTGAATCCTCAATGTGTAAAGTTACTGAATCCTCAGCAGCAGGTATACAAAAGTAATTAATAGAAGCCAACACTATACATTTGAATAATTCATTAATGTCAGAAAAAGACATACTGAGAAATGTTTCACTTTATAATGAACGTTATAAACCTTTTTTTAATTGTTTTTCATTTAATTTAATTGTGCATTTAAATGTAGGAGTATTTTATGTGTTTTATCTTTTTATTTTCACTTCATTCAAACTGTACTGTAATTTTAAATTCAGTTTTTCTTTTACCTCTTGTATCGCTTGCCTGTATTTTATATTTATTGTGTTTTGTTAGCCAAAAGTAATGGATACATTGTTGAAAAAGTTAGGTAACAGTAATGAATGAACAGTTGAAATAAATAGTGAAAAGTACTGGATAGCTAAATGGTGAAATAGCTAGAAGTAATTGACAGATGTTTAAAATAAATAGCCAAAAGTAACAGATAAAGAATTTAAATTGTTAGCTAAAAGTAATGGATAAATGGTTTAAACAGGTAGATTTAACCACTAGTAGTACAAATGCCAACTTGACCAAACCAACCTTGACCAACACTGACACGTCGATTGTATGACAAAATATTGTCAATAGTGTTAAATAGCATCCAGTTTAAAATCAATTTAAAATGTCAGAAGTTTATTTTATGATCATGATGATTTGTTGACATGGAATCTGTGTGCGTTCAAGTCCATGTATGAGTATTGAACACCAGAGGGCGACATTCACCTTCTATAGCTTCTGTCCTGATCAACATTTTCACACCCTGCCTCAAGCATCTGAGATTACTCTGCGTTTCACATAACAATTCACTGATAAACTGACAGGTTGTTTAAATACACCCTAATTTAAACTGAGTAATGCCAGAGGTTAATGATGTGTTCAGGGCTATTAGTGTCCAGTAGCAATAATTAGTAGAAATCAGCAGACAAATAAGCAGTAGAAAAGCCATAAATTAAATAAGTCTGGTGGATGCCTGTGAGCCCTAAACGACTGTCCAAACAGCGGTAATAAGAGTGATTTGTGAAGTGGAGAACAGTGGGCCGCTGTGGCAGGCCAGACTGCCCGTTCTTGTTGTTGTGGGTTGGGAGTTTCCAGCTACAGCTCAGGGGAAGCACCACAGGATGTCCTTTTCCTCATTCCTCAAGGATAGAATGACTCTGTGTACTTATGTATGTATGTGTGTGTGTGTGTTACTGTGTTTCTCGTGTGTGTTTCTATTAAATAACAGAATGGGTGACATGTTTCAAATGTGTCATTACTCTGTGATTTCTGTCAGTTACTTTTCTTTTATTGGACGTGATGCATCAAGTAGGCCTCCAGAACATGGAACCTGAACCTAAAGTTCACACTCAGTATTAAAAACCAGATCTAGTCCAGTCAGTACCTGGTCTATATTTAATATAATATAGTCTGATTGATCACATAGTTATTGTACAACTGATCAATACCGCACTTGTCAGCTGTCAGAAGGGTTTGCCCTTAAACTGAATTTTGTGCTACAACTTTTTGATCAGTTTTCACACGCGAGGGTGAACTAAACGCTGTTTAAAAGATTTTCCCAAAATTAAATTATATTTTAAAACAAATTCAATGTGTGACCGAACAATTTACTGGGAATTTTCTGGAGTAGAACAGTCACATTTAATTGGGCCAAAACTCAATCCAAAAAGATCTCTCAGAGGATGATTCCAGTTTATTACAACTTGTCGTAAAGTCATTGCACGTCGGGGTCTGAACCAAAATGCCAATGCAAAAATGCGACAAATGTCGTGTGCATAAATTTCTCATGGGAACAATGCACATCAAAGCTGAGATGAAATTTAGTAGCAACCATATTCACCAGCTATTTGCTAACTTTTTCTAGCTTTAGTCTGCTGTTTGGCAGATTGTGTACAGTGGGTTTGACCTGGGAAACAAGGTTGATGAGAGCGGTAAGAGTGAACCAAACCAGAACAATAGCTGCGTTTACATGGACCCTAATATTCCACTAATAATCGGAATAACAGCCCAATCAGAATAAAAATGCCTCATGTAACCACCTCAATCAGAATAGACTGACCCGATCCGGCCTGATCGGAAGGAACGTTTGATAATCTGTTCAATCGGAAAATGTCTGATAACCATGTAAACACTTAATCCGATCATTTCTCTCTGGTAGAATAAATATATTCTTTCTGCACATGTTTGCCCCACGTGGGGGGAACATTAGGTGACTGAACGGGTTTCCAGGAGGGACGGAAACTAAATTGCTCTGTGGCTGATACAACTTGAAAGATGTAAGGATTGTTGGTCAAAATGCTTGAAACAACAACAAACAAAACTTCTTCTTCTTCTGTTATATTTCTGGCAGATTAGACACTTCACAACAGGCTTCGGGGAATGTAAACGCACATCTTATCTGATCACTTTATATGGCGTCCATGTAAACAGTTAAGTTGGAATCTCTAATCAGAATGATTTCAATCGGGTTGAAGAAATATTGTCCATGAAACCGCAGCTAATGAACCAAAAGACCCTAAAATGCTCTGTACAGCAGAGGAAACCAGAGTTGGGTGATCCCCTTTCACATTACATGTAGTCATTTAATTAGTGCAGTCTGTTCTGTTCCACACATTTCCCAAAATTCCTCCCTTAGACATGTTAGCTTGTTGGGGTGGGACCTACAGTATGTGACAATAAATAAATGTGACTTTGCTGCAGGTAGGACTCAGTATCCCTGCTCCACTGACAGTTTACCAGCACCGGTCATCAGCAGAAGAGCATGGAGCTCACAGTGAAGCACTATGAAGGAATGAGTGCGACAGCTGCTGGAGGAATCCTACTACACCATAAGGTCACATGGTGCACACAGAAACACATACTCTATCCCTCTGATCCCTCCACCCCTCCCCTTCCCTCTGTCTCTCACTAATGCTGTGTACATCGAGGGAGGGGAAAAAGTGGGAGGGTTTTAGAGGAAGCAGGAGGAGGAGGAGTAGGTGGAAGAGGGGGAGCAGTGGAGAGAGAGGGAGAGCAGATCAAGCAAGAGGAGGAGGAAAAAGGAGAGGCAGTGAGTGGTGTGAGCCCAGATTACAACCAACCAGATACTGAAGCAGCGAAGACAGGAGCGTAGAGGACACAAATAAAGGGATTCAAGCTCCTCTGACATATTCTCTCTTTCTGTGTCAGCTGAGGAGAAAAAAAGAGGGGATTGCATTCAGGTTGTGGTCAGGAAGAGGGAAGGAGAGTGAGGAGAAGGAGGGAGAAAAACAAAGAGGAGAAGAACTGTATTTCTAACAGCGGGCGTTTCAGAGGACGGTGCTGTCACAGAGGAAGAGGTGGAGGAGGTGGTGTGTGTGTGTGAGCGTGTGGGGTTTGCAACACAACAGCGGCACGTGTGATACAACGCTGAGGTATGTGTGTGTGAAGTGAACTCCCCCCCACACACACACACCCACACCCACCCACACACCCACCCATACACACACCGCCTCATCATCAAAACCCCAGCATCATCTACCGAGAGCCAACCTGAGGTTTCACAAGCCATGCTGAGGACCAGGAGCCAGCCGGAGTGCTACTGAATACCATGGCCCAGGTGAGGAGAGGCTCACACACACACACACACACACACACACACACACACAGCATGCATGTTGGTGCATATGTATTGAGTGCACAAGCAAACTTGAATATTACTGAAACAGACAGAGTTCACCTGAAGATTTATCAACCACAGGATGTCCTGGTCCTTTCTTTGTCAACACTATCAAGAAGCATACAGGCAATATCCTGTGTATGTGTGTGACAGAGGTGTAAACACTCAAGAAAAGTCTCTTCTGAGTTATTTTTGACCTACGAGCATCCCTGCAGCTCTTATTCAGAACAACTCAAAGTGAGCGCAATGACAGGCGAAAGCTAAAATGTACAGAAGTGAGATCTGTTTTGCAGCTGGCTTAATGTCTGAACAACCATTACATGATCATGTAAGAATGAAGTGCTTGAAAAAAATAAATAATGCAAAGTACATCATTACTCAAGTGGGCCCCAGACTGTCTGTGTGGCAATTACTTTTTGGTAATTCGATTCATTTTAAAATTTGCACAACAAACGCCGAAATGTTAAAAGCCTTAAAGCTGTACTGAAATTTGAATCCTCCTAACTTCTTGTGTAGGGAAACACAAGGATACTGCAGCTATTGTGAGTTTCACTGAGTATCATGGAGTCGCAGAGTAACGTAAGGAGTGCTAAAATCACAAAGGAAGCTAGGCAACCCCAGCTGTTTAACTGAGTGTTAGGTTGTTGGAATTTAAATGATAGAACAAACTATTTTTAGTGTCTGTCCACACAGATTTGACCAAATTACAGCCGCTACTAAAGTTTCACGCTCCCGGAGAACACCAATGACACCAATAATATCACTATCAATATCATGTGCAGTATTACTTTTTCTATGTTAGTTTATATATTTTACTATATTTATCTTACTTTTATTGTTGGTGTTAGCACTTTTCTCCTTATACACTTTACACTTTATATTTATTACTTTATTGTTTTTATTCTTAAATTGTTGTAATTTTTGAGTAATCTCTGGCTTTGGGATTAATAAAGTTCTATCTTATCTTATCTTAAAATAAAATAAACATGAAGGCTATATACAGAAGATTTCTTAGCAAATAATTATTTTAATTTCTGTTTGGCTTTAAGGTGCTTCCTGCATTTTTACATAATCTTGTGATCCCCGGCCCACAGCTCATGTTTAGGGGGTTAATCCAGCCGTGCTCTGAAATGTTTTTCTTCTCAGCACCTGAAAGTTGTTCAGAACTGCAGTTTGGATATTTGTTGTTGAGTCCAGCTTTGTTTTAAAAGGTGCACCCACTCCCTGCTGCTCACTGACAGTTTGTGTTGCACGCTACAGATTTGATTTCTGATTTCCTTTGTTGAGTGGATCTCCTTGCAGTGACCACACCTGAAACATGCATTTCTTTTGGGCCAGTCGGGGGAATCTATGGTGTCTCAGCTGGTGAGAAGGGAAGACTTTTTGCTGTAGCCTTTGTGTAGTTTTACTCACTCACTCAGACTTGGGTAAAAAGGAAGAAGAGCTTCAAAGACAGATAAACATTTATTGAGAAGCGGGTGAAGTGTAATTTTGGGGCTTTCAGGGGAGGAACTGCAGCGTAACAAGTGCAACAAATCCCAGTGAAACGAAGAGGGGAGTATTTTGGGCTTGTCTCTATGAGGGAGAGGGCATCTCTCTGAGAGAAAGGAAGGTTGTGTATTTTTAGCCAATCGGCTCAAGTGATGCTGTTTATTCTGTCTGTGTTATGCATGTGTGTGTATGAGAAGCCTGTGAGACAGAGTGTGTGGCCTTTTCATAGCTGGTGACAGACAGTAAGAAAAAGGGAGCATGGGAGGCCTGTGAGGTCTTTATGGTGTGTGGATATAGAGGACAGTGTATCCTTTAAGATAGAGCGGGCATTGAGTGTTTGGGTAGATTGGCTCAGTCCGCCCGGCAGGATAATGGAGAAACTATGGAGTCAGCCTGAGTCTGAAAGGTGCATTGTGTTTTTTGGAGGTTGTGCGTTTGTGTGTGTGGAAACGTCAGGATATCCTGCTCTTGCTCTTGTGGACAGACAAACACATTTACTGGAACAAATAGCAGACAAGTTCAAACTGATGAACTTTCCAACAAACATGGACCAGCAGGTGGGACTGGACTAATACCACAATGATAGTAGACTTTAATTAAACTTTTATTACAATATGACTCATGTAATGCACTTTTGGCTAATTGAAATAGTATAATTTCATATATAATATCAATTAGAGCAATGTATAGGGATAGAGCCCTATAAAGATATATTTTTCTTGTCCTTTTATAGGATTAAATAAATACCATTACATCATAAATAACTAGCATAATACAGCTGAATCTCTGTCCGAACTTAGCTTGGCACAAACACTGGAAGCAGCGGAAAACAGCTAGCCTGGATCTGTCCAAAGTGAAAAATAAAAATGCCTGCCAACATCTCTAAAGCTCGCTAATTAACACGTTGCATCTCATTTGTTTTTATGTGTACACAAAAAAGTAATGTAACGGTTTTGGTCTCAATGGTACCAAAACTGGCCTCCTCACTGTAATGAAACTCCTGGAAGCTGCACCAAGAAATAGTTCCCACATGTTACTCCCCCTAAAACCACAAACTGTTGTTTTTACGTTTCTATTTCTGTACAGAGAGATATGGTAGAGCCAGACTAGCTGTTTACCCCTGCTTCCAGTCTTTGTGCTAAGTTAAGCTACCCACGTCTTGACTTCAGCTCTGTTCTTAACACCCAGGCATGAGACTGATATCCATCTCCTCATCTCATCCTGGGAAAGGAAGCCAACAAGTCTATTTCCAAATCTGTTGAACTGTTCCTTTAATAGTAAACTTCTAGTAAACGAGTTTCAGTGGAGAGTTCCTATGGGACAAATACTTTTTCAGAGGTATATAGTAGTTTTTATTTTTCAACTGTAAACTGTCCCACTCAGTACATATCACTCAATTCAGTCAACTCTTTAATAAGAAAATTTAGTGGATTGTTATCAAAATATTTGTTGAGATATTTGCAGATATTGCTATCAGCCTCAAAAGTATAGTATTGGGTTCTGGTATTGAATATTGGTATAAGATATTGACTACTGGTCAATTCATTCAAGAATTTAAGCATGGGCGTGACTTCGAAACCTCCCCAAAATCTATTGAATCAGTAACTAAGATGGCAAATCCCCATCACTGTTTGGCTTCACTCTCAATGAAGGAAACTTGCTCCAAAATAAAGGCACCATCAATCCAAAACCATCAGTGTCAGTCTTACGTGTCAAACCGCGGTGTGAACTGCTGAAAAAGAGCGAGCATGCTTTAAAAACCCTTTTAAAAAAGGTTTAAAAATACATATCCTGTATTCTACGTGAAACAGCGGAAAGGGCTTTGTGAGGTTTGGTCAACATACATGAGCTTTACTGTGTTACTCACTGAAGTGACTCAGACTGCGCTGACATGTCCTCTGCAGTGAGTGCAGCTCAGCAGCCCCCAGGCCTCTCCAAGGACTTCTCATTTATATATTCTCTCAATTACACTGCACTGGTCACTTGTGCTCTAATGGCCAGTGTGTGTCCTCCCTCACATGTGGATTTTCACTCAGTACATTCCCCTTACAGACTCATCCAGCCGAGGGATGGGCAGAACCACAAAGGAAACAAAGACGATAAGAGGGAAGTTGGACAGAGGGCAGTTTTGTGTGTTCGGATAGACACTTTTGTTAGAAACCAATAGCATGTTTGGGCTGGTTATTTTGTACAGATAGTAAATATGTTTGAAATCAAATATTTACTGTTTGTATAAAAAGTCCATGCATCTGAAGGTGGAGCACCCTGAAAAGTATTGACACCGTCATGCAACTGAATACACCTACTACGAATACTGCTACCCCGGACCACTAAGCAACCAAATAAAGAATCGACTCAGATCAAAATGTTAACATTATGTGTAACCAATTCAGGTTAAAGGCCTCCTATCACAAAGGTCCCCAACCTAAACAACAAAGCAAGTAATTTGTGATTGTCTTCCAGAACAACCCATGTGAGCATTTTCTGATCTGTCACCCCTATCAGCGTTCACACTGAAGCGACTGAACCGGTTTATGGGGCGTGAAAGCGGTGTCTCAATTAAGGGGCCGCATCCTTCGAAGGCTGAATGTGAAGGCCGAACGCGTCACAGTGGCGCGACAAGGCCGTCCCACTTCGAAGGCTCCTCCAAATGCGGCCTTCTTTTCCCGAATTTCACGGATCTAACAGCTGGAACATTCGCAACCCAACCTATTAATAAGATTTATAAGAATCATTGCGTGCAAGAGAATATGGCATCCTCAAACAGTGGAGAATTAAGGGCTTACACTGGTCAAAAAAGTGGTCATGGTTAGTGTTTTCTAAGAATAGAAATACAAGTGTATGGGGCTAGTTTCAAAGACGCACACATATTTTCACATGTGTGTATTTTAAATATACTCAACACGCTCTTACAATATACACAGTACTCATACAATAATATCCTGTTTTGTGGTCGTTTGATACTTCTCTCTAAATGTGATCAAGTTTGTTATTGAGTTTAAACCGTAGAGGCACAAACACACTCCAGAAACAATATGAAGTGAGACACAAAAGCATTGCGGGCTGTTCTTACATCCGGGCTTGTAATCGACATCCCAGCACCGTGCCTGACTGTTATCAGCAGAGGGGAGGAAGGCAGGAGGAGGGAGAAATGGAAAGGGGGAGGAGGAGACAAAAGAGACCAACATGTCAGGTGGGAGTGACAAATTATACTGACAATTCCCCATTACTGCATGCTTCTTAAATGCTTTCATGTCACAGACAGATCTGTTTGATCACATTTAGTGCAGGTCCCATTTGACAAGATTTCAGCTGCTGTATATTTAGTCTTTGTGTAGCCGACTGTCAGGACACAGTGGGGAGTGAAATGTACACTTACAATAGTAATTCTAACACATTCTCTGCCATTGAATTCCACTGTAGTAAAACTAAATAATTTATATTTTCCCAAATGCTAATAACCACTGAATTACTGTTATTGAATAGCTTTTTATGTACTTGTAGTCTACTTTATATTTTTAGCCATGCTAAAGCCTCGGCTCAAGGGATGGCGATGTTAGTCATTTAGTCATTCCACAACTTTGATCTAAACTGAAATATCTCAACAAATATTGGATGAATCATTCATCTTTCCTAATATCTTTGGTGATCCTCTGATTTTTCATCTACCGCCACCACCAGGTGAAATTTCAATTTGTCCGATACTTTGGTTTATGTTTATCAAATACCTGAAAAAGGAATGGCATTCCCATCAACCTCAGCTGTACTTTGTGTTGAGTGCTAATTAGCAAATGGTAGCATGCTAACACCCTAAACTAACTATGGTGAACATGGTAAACATTATACCTGCATGTTAGCATGTTGACATTAGCATTTAGCTCTAATTGTTCTTGCGCTGTGGCGTCACTGTCCTTGTCCCGTCAGCAGTGCAGTGAAGAGCCAAAGAAAAAGAAAGAGAGAGAGTTCATGTCTTAGCAGCTGCTCTTCATTGTTTGCCAATGAATTCATGCATTTAGACACACTTCACCAAACAATACAGGGCAATCCATGCTGCTGATTCAATGAGCGAGGAATGTGTGAAATGAAAGCGATCCCTGAGCCACAATGAGCCAGCTATTGTTTAAAAGACAGTCAGATTGTATTTTCATCTGCCTCAGTTTCCTTCAGACCGATTCATTTTTAGCAGCAGAAAGCTTCTCATGTCACGAATGGACTATATCACTTTCGAAATAAGAAATAACCCGCCTCGCTGTAATGAATAGCAGCGGCCAGTGCGGTATTTACGTGTATATATATATATGGTGGGCTTGTATATGACATCATCAGCGTGCTGCAATCTGCATGGCTCACACCTGCAGCGGCTGATTGTACCATCTGTGCTGTGACACACAACTCCATGGGGATGGGCTGTGAGGTTGTGTAATGTGTGTGTGTGTGTGTGTGTTTGCCTGTTTTTCTGCTCCGCTCTAGTTCATTCAGCTGTATCAGAGCTTTAAATAGAATGATGCCTTATTTCTGTGGTGTGTGTGTGTTTGTGTGTGTGTGTGTGTGCTCCTGACCTGATAATAGGTTTCCTCCAGAGTGCATCTCCCCAAGGGTCCTCCAAAGAGAACATATCACGTGTGTGTGTGTGTGTGTGTGTGTATAATATGTCCGGTAAAAGAGTAAAAGTGGCCTGTCTGATCTCCCGCGTGTGCTCTTTGATTTTACCCTCCACATATAAATGTATAACTTACACACCTGCACTCATGCACACCAGTATCAGCCTGTGAAAACAGTTGTTTGTCTTCTGTGTCTCTAGAGGAGCTCTGTCAAGACTGAAGGCATAAACCTGATAATGTCATAGTGTTGTACCATATTTCCTCAAATAAAAACCGGTAGTCAAGTAATGGCCGGGGCGTGGTCGACATGAACAAATAAAGGCCGGGGAAAAAACAAGGGTGGATAAACTCCCAGTGGCTGTCATATTATGTGCATGCCAACTACGTGAACATGCACATAAAACAAATGTTTCACAATAAAAGCCTTAAGAGATGAAGGGTAAGAGTTTATGTCCACTGAAATGCTAGAGGGCTTTTAATTTGAAGTGTTAAGTAATAGCGTAATGCAGTAACTTTAATGGGAGCGGATCAAAATGAGGCTTTATACTAAAATATGACCAATTAAACTTATCAAACAGAGGGAATTAGAAATAAAGGCCTGCCTTTAATAAAAGCCTGCTTCAAATAAAGGCCTGGTACCTTCTGCAGGTCACTATTTGAGGAAATACAGTTATCTCGTCTTGGACTTGAGACTACAAATTTATAAACCTGTGCTAAAAACTGGAGGTGAGGAGTTTGAAAGGCGTGGGTGTTAATCAAGCAGGAAGGGTCTAATGAAAAGATGCAATTGGTTGCATTATGGGAAATGTAGGATCCACTGTTTTTGGAGCTAAAACTCAGGATATCTCAGCCTCTGCTGCCTCAATGTTGACTATTCTTTTTTAAAATCTGTCTCTCACAAATCCCCCAACTTCATGGAAGTGCAGTATCGCTGGAGTACTCCTTTAAGACTCTGTGATCAGATCAATAGTAACTCCCTGTAGTTCACAGCTCCTTATTAATGTTGCCCAAAATTATTAGTTGCAACCAAATTAGTAGTTAGTCAACCTTATCGCTAGAAAATAACATGATATTGGACAATTCTGCAAAACCCCACTATACATTCAATGACACAGATTTTAACCTCCAATGCCAACGTGTTTCCACATTAGCAGCAGGTTTACTTCAGGTGACTAAGTCAAGTTGGCAGCAACAGTCCAAGCAGGAGCCTAGAAAGTAAATTAATCCTGATGCCTTGGCACCAGGATTCTTGGCACCATGAAGCCCTGAGTGCTTGTAATGTGCTTTGTTGGTGTGCAGGTGATGCGCATGCATTAATGCATGTTAAAAATATAAAAATATGTGGGAATATCCAAATAACATTTAGTGGTGTAAATTCAGCACTTGAATGGTTCCTATGCTGTTTTGAATTCAAATGATGTAAGTTTTGTTTTTGCTCTGCAATAAAGTTAGGAATGTGCGTCCCCCCCCCAGCAGAGATGTGTGACAGGATGCAGTGCAGGCCAGATAAGACTTATTTGTATGTGTGTGAGTGTGTGGTGTGAGGTTGTGCAAATGTGAGTGTGTGAGCTGGCGGGCGTGGTGAGTAGTGGTGGGGTTTAAAGCCAGCAGATTAAGGCTGTTGTGTAATGGTATGTGGGCCTGTGCTTTGTGAGATTGACATGTGCTCTCTGTGGGGATTAAATATGTTCTCCCTATGGATGATTGGGGGGACTCCTCCTGCTCCTCTGACGGTCAGGTGTCTGTTTGAGAGGAAGACTTAAAGCTGGAGTGCGGAACTTTTGTCTCCCCCTTCTGGCAGTGAGAGTAATTACACAAACACTGTTAGCGCATGCTAATGATGTATGCCTACAGGTGAGCTCGCCCCCATCAAATTTCCACAGTTCCAAGACAATAATCCATTATTTAGGTAGAGTAAATGTAATAGCTACATAGCCTACTCCAAATATTTTACAAATACCAACCTGTCCAAGAGCAGTAACGCCACATCCTGTCTGCCCTTCTCTTCTTTCAGCCTCTCCAATGAGGAAAAGCTTACTTTTTTTGACTGTAATCCTTCCTCTGAACACTGAGTTTTCTTTTTATCTGGAGCATCAGAAACCTTTCTTGGACACTACGCCAGACTCCTAGTTGCTGTAGCCTACTCTGTCGCTACGGTTGCTCCACCCGTTAGTTCTGGCAATCCAGAGCCATTTAGAGAGAACAATCTGAAATCTACGTGAATCACGTGACAATCAAGCATGTTTAACTTTTGTTGACGCGACTCTCTCTACATACATACTGCGCCAGTGCAGGAATGTCACCACAGACACCAGATTTAAAAACTCTGAAATATCCAGCTCTTTAGCTGCTAAATGCTCCACTATGTTTACCAGCTAGTCTCTAACTATGTATGTCTGCTGCTTGGTGCTGAGCAGGTAGTGTACAATGGATTTATCAGTAAGAGTAAACTATACAGTATACAAGTCATGGGCTGGAAAACCAGAGCAGTAAGCCAAAAGATGCTAGAAAGCTCTGTAGAGCTGAGGAGAACTGCAAGGTTGGTGATAATCCTCTGTGAGTTCACTTCAAATGACACCTTACATAGTCATTTGAACCATTGTTAATATAAAAATATTGATTAGTGCAGCTTTAAATACCCAGAAATGTTGTGAGAGGATGTCTCACACAAACTCTAAACAGCATTCTCATTTTTAGCAACCCAGTGGTTTCTGTGGTGTTTCATATACCAAACACACAAGCGAAGCAAAAGTTCAAATCTCTAGTCCAGCAGTCAGCAGAATGTTTACTTACTGCTCTTTAGAGGACAGTTTGGATTTCTCTCTTGACATATTATGTGTCACTTCCCATGAGTTAAGAAGTGACAGGCCTGCCTATGGTAAGAAATGAGACACTTCTCTGAGTCACTCCCACTTTGTGATTTAGAGTATTTTGACAAAAACTGTCACCTAGCTTTACAACTTTATTGAACTTTGGTGAAACTTGTCATTTGCATCCAACTCCGCAAGAGTACATGAAGTCCAGAGATGTGAGTGTGTGGTCGTGCTATGACTGCAGGCGAATGACACTGATGTGAGGTGATGGTTCTATAAAGTAGAGCCTCTATCTGAAGCCACAGAGCTCTAATTGAATCAGCAATTTACATGTGATCGGGCCAGGACAGCCCATCCCCGCAGAAAAGTTCCAACAGGACTGGGCCACTGATGCTGGAGAGGTCACGTACTATCACACACACATGTAGGGGAGCTGTGTGTGTGTGTTTCAAGGGTGTCCCTCTTTGTTAGTAAGAACAATCTTTCCCCTTTCATCAGCAGCTAACAGTTAGCTCGCCCTCTAGTGGTCAGTTTGCACCACTGCATGTTCTATCCATAGCTTCAGTGGTGAGGATTAGATGGATTAGATATTTAGTGAAATCTCCCCATGCTGCTGTAAATAGACAGATGGGTGTGTCCCTCACCCTCCCCCAACATGCACACACACACACCCTCACCAGCCTTTCTGTTGCCATGCCAGGCTTAAATCTGTCTGTAGTGTTCTGTTATGTTGAACACTACAGAGGAGAGACAGATTTAATTCCAAAATAAGAACCCATTTTTTAAATTTTACTTGCAGTGTTTTTTTTATTAATAGAAAATAGTTTTTATTTGTTAACATAATGTTGAAGGTTTTACAGCTTGGTTTATAGTTTATACTATATAGTTTATGCTATATATATTACTTTAAAGGTGAACATAAGGTATGTAATTATGACAACATGTATTATTATGTTGTTATGTTGTATTTTCTTAAATCTTATAACTATGGACCAAAGTCTTTAGATAATTAAATTCAATATATAAGTTTGAGGTAGTTATAACAGATGTAACACTGAATATTTTAATATAATCATAATATTGTTAATGAATCTGTTTTGCATTTTTTGTCATTACAAAACTGGATGAGGAGTCAGGTGAGGATACAAAATGTGGGGGAGTGTGCTTGTGGTGAAAATAAGTACAAAAGTGGCAACATGGTGCCAAAATGTCTCCAATGCCACCATTTCCACCAGTTCAGTGTAAATAAAACCCAATACTAACACTAATTAAATCACTGCCATGAATTAAAAAGAGGCTATAGCAGTTTATTTATCTTTGTTAGCTTGTTAGCACATTGCTACAAATAGGTAACACAATAAAAATAGCAAATATATTACCATATATTATACATTAGCATATATCTGGTGGGACTAAGGTGCTAGCACTGGGAGGTAACCATGTTGAAATAATGTATGTCATAGAAGTCAAACTCGTCAGACTCCACTTTACTTATTTAATGATAAATCTGTTTAATTGTTTCCACACATCCAGTTCTCCGTTAGACCAAACATGGTCGCAGGGAGATTTATGACTGCAAAGCCTCTGTAGTAGGAGGTGCAAGGAAGACGGAGCGGGGGGAGGACGAGGAGTTAACCGGGGGGGTATTGGAGAGGTCACACAGTACATAAGGAGAGCGACTGGGGGATGATGGGAGGACGTGGATGTTGGGTCTCCACAGGCCCCCTGCAGAGGGGATAAAACTCTTTTCAGAACAAGGCCAGATTACCCCCCCCCCCCATCCCCCCCCCCCACATACACACAGGTCACCTTCCTCCCTCCACATCCTGACAATCATCACTTTCCAACGCAATGTCTGGATTAAATCCATACAGCCTTGTTTTTATTGGAGCAAAGGGGTGTTAGGATCAAGACCTGAGGCCTGCTGTGTCCTGAACAGTGATTCTTGGTGTATAAACATTTTGGAAACCCTTTGTTTAGGGATGTTTTGGCATCAAACACTGCCGCTAATCTCCTCTGATGTTAAATCAGATACAGCAATTCCAATTAATCCCCAATCCTTTCATCCACATTTGGGGTAATATTTGAATCCCAAACAAAGGCAGTATATAAAGATGGCAAGAAGGGGAAAGGAAGCAACTAAAGGAAACTCAAAACTCATTTGAGCCGTAAATATGTTTTCAAATTGTTTCCAATTAATCCCCAATCCTTTCACCCACATTTGGGGTAATATCTAAATTTAAAAAAATACAAACCGGGGACCAACTGCCCAAACAAAGGCAGTATAAGAAGATGGGAAGAAGGAGAAAGGAAGCAACTAAAGGAAACTAAAACTGAATTCTTTTGCACTGACATGGGTGTCACAAGTCAGAAATACAGTATATCTGCAGTCTGTCCCTAATGTACAGACAGAAATGGCAAAGACAACCTGATACAGCCTCTTTGAATAGTCTGCAAAACTAAATTGAACAGAGGAATCTTATATCTCTGGCCGAAGTCAAGGCAACAATACTGAGTTGACCCAACATTTTGGCTTTAGGAAGCTGACTTTCAACTCACTGTGTATCAACACTTTCAGCCTTATTCCTGTAGCCAATATCACATTGTTAGTTGAAGCATTGGAAGTAATTTTTTTGATGCTCAAAAGCATGATAAAAAATTAAACCAAACCTCAGTACCAAGCGAGTGCAAACAGGAAAAGCATCCAAAATCTGACATCATGACGTCAGACGATGTTGGCTTACATAACAGAATTTAAGCATCCTCCTGTGGTCCATGATGCATGATTGCGCGTCAAAGGTGATGTAAGACACCAGGATGGAAATTAAATTATTAAAACTAATCTGCAATGACTTGTTTATCAGAAACGGTGCCACAATTCATTCTGCACGTCATCTTCTTCTCATCCATCAGCTTACAGTAAGGCTGGTTGATGGGATGACAGCCAGAAGTCCAAATTATCCCTGCAAAGACTCAACTTTGTCTGTGTGTGATTTTTATTTTCATTATGGGAAGCTCTTTGCACAGGAAGCAATTTTCATCAGTAGTTCCCCTGGTGGTCTGTAGGAGCAGTGCGAGGCCAGTAGAGGGTGTATGAGAGTGAACATCTACACTCTCAGTTTCACTCTTTCTCTCGCTTGTGATTCTATGTGCTTCTGTTACATAATGACTCAGTGTGTGCAAGTGGATGTACATGTTTGCGCATGCTCTTTGCTCTGTCCTGAGGGCACTGCCGGCCAACATCAGCATTGGGGCTGTGTCTCTCGCTCCACTGACCATGAGCACACACTCCTTCAGACATGACAATTCTCCCACTATGATTCCATAAAACAGCACACGGTCATATAGAAAGTCAGGCTGCCTAAATGTAATGCAATACATCCAAAAATTGTTAAAACATACAACAAACAATCCAATGGGATGTCTGTACATGTACGACAGAGAGCAGTCCAGTGAAAAAGATGGAAAGGAAATGAACATACTGTAGGTTTAGGCAGCGTTTTTGCTCATGTAACCTGTCTCGAAAACAGGGTCTGGCATTGCAACCCTTTATATTCTATACTACGTAGTATCACAGTACATAGGTTTTAAAAGAAACATCATGTCGCCCAATTTTTCTGCAAATTCACAAATTATTCACATTGAACATATTTGTAAAATGGGCACAGACAATGTCTTTCATTTGTTTTTCCTACAATATCCTTTCATGTTATCTAAAGCATGATTGGTATATTTATTGTATTGGTCTTCGGAACATTTACTGGGCCGTAAGGTCGCCTGTCTAGATTTTCTTTTAGCCACAATTATAGCCGGACTAAATAGAGTTAAGTTTTTGTTTAGTGTAATTTTCTTCTGAAACTAAACCAGTCCAAGGTGCAAAAAAGTGGGAGGGTCAGAAGTTCAACAACACTTGTAGGATTAAGAACGACTTTATTGTCAGACTGACAACTTCCAGCTTGAGGCCTTCAACAGAGTCGATATGCAACACTTTAAAAAGAACAGAGCAGAGAACAAATGTAAAAAATGGAGCGTAAAGTAAATGAAGCATCATTGTTCTGGATGTCAGAATGTGTTTTTCTCAATATAAGTGGTTATTAGTTTATGTACAGCAGAGGACAGTCAGACACAAAGGTCGAGAAAGAAGCACACTGATGGAAAATACACAGCTTTATATATATACTGTGTGTGTGTCTTTCAAACTCTGCAACAGCCAACTGCATGTTCCTGCTGAAGTGCCCTTGCCACTGGATTTTGTTTTGTAAATATGTCTAATATATATATATATATGTTTTAACTCTATGGTAATTATTTTAAACCACCGTCTGTTGTTGTTGTGGTGGTGGATTGCATTATGTTTCATTATACTTAAACCTGCCAGCTTAGAGTTTCTAAAATAGATGAGAATTGTTTTAATGGTAACACACTATCTATCTATCTATCTATCTATCTATCTATCTATCTATCTATCTATCTATCTATCTATCTATCTATCTATCTATCTATCTATCTATCTATCTATCTATCTATCTATCTATTCTGTAGATATAGTAACGTGACATTGTTTTCTTTGTATAGCATCCTTAATATTAGCGCTGACATTAGTTTATAATGATTTTAAACTATATTGCAAGTTGTTTATTGTATTAACTCTTCATGTCAGATGTCTGACATTTTGGTTTTAGTGGGGTTTTAACATGATCCTTTTTTTATTATGTAAAAAGTCTGTTTAGAGTTCTTTTAACCCAAAGGCGAGCTCTTTTGCGCCTTTATTTTGAAATCCAGCTGAATGACGCTGCTCGCGGGACTGTTTACGGTGTGTAGGGAGGGAGAGGCTGAACGCTCATTCTGCACAGACGCTTCTATTAACGGCACAACTTCACAATGTTGCCAGCAGAGTAGTTTGAACCCGTTTCTGATTTAGGTTTAAACATAGCAGACGCTGAGAAACCAATGAATGGAGTTGCTTTTTGCCTTGTTGGAATTCCACCTCACTCAGACACTGAAGTAAGTCAAAACTGGATACGATTGAAAGAATTTACAGTTCTATTTCATTATATTGTGCTTGTATTCTGCTGCAGTTTCTGCTGTTTCCTCTTGTAAATTGCATTTATAACCTGAGCCTGTCTTCCAGGTGCTCATCTTCACTTTAGCTGAAGTGTAACATGCTGTTTTAGCCTGCAATAACACACACACCCTTTACAAACCCTGAACTTAAGCAGGACATTAAATGATTTTGTTGTTGTTTTCATAGCCTATATTTTCATCATAGTCACAGGACAAGTGTCAGTTAGTTTTTACACTACATCCCAGTATTAATATAACTTAACAGCATGTGCTTGTCCATGTCTTACTTATGCAACTTGTCAAGTTCCCCTGGCTTGAAACAAATGAATAACTGATGACTTCAAGTGCACGGCTTTGTTTGAAAGCAGAGGAAGGCAAATAACTGCAGAACACAAATCTATCTAATAATAAATTCAAGAGTCATGTCTTCAACACAGCCATGTTTTTTTCACCAGTGAATCATGTGCTTTTTCTTTCTTTATTCATCATATTTCAGTACATTGTACACAGAAATATGTTTCAGCTGATCAGATTGAAAAATGATCATTTTAACATCCTATATTCATACATGAAGCAACAAAAGAAAAGAACATAAAACAATACAGACAAAACATTAAACTGCACGAGGGAGATGTAAACTTAAACAAATATTATACAGATTATTTTCATTAAGTATTCTACCGATTATAGCTTTCTTGTTGGTTGCTATCCTAGAAACAGAGTCAGAGAGATATTAGAAACAGATATTAATGCATCATATGCTGCCTCTGCAAATAAGTGAATCATTTCTCCATGATTTCAGGGAATGCAGCACATATTTTTGCTGTGACAGTTTTACCCCCCTCCCACCCCCGTCCAATTGCAGAGATGAGGTGCGGGTGGGTGGGCAGAGAGACAATAAGAAATTGGGCTGGAATGCATGTATTTCCATATGCCGGCCCACATATGTCCCTGACAGAAGGCACATTGTGGCCGTTAGTCTTCTCTCACTGGAGAAAAATTAATTTAAAAAAATGACACAGTTCTTCAGAAATGTCTTCCTACTCTTCAACAACCACGACCAGCATGGACGCTGTTACTAATTTCGGAGTGTATGAGCTATTTTCTCCACTCACTATGTGGTTTTTCATGTTATTCACAGCTAATTACTGTGGGATTGTGTCATGGCCCAGTTAGCATGTCATGGGTCAAGAGGTCATAACCATTAGCCATCAGTGGTGAGATTTTCAAATTAAAGTTACAATCTGTGACATTTTCATGTGGGATTAGATACTGTAAATGTCACAGAGAGAGAGGACATGGGTCAGGTTATATTACTAACTAATATATGTAATATATGTTTTTCATGCTGGCCGACAAACTGTGTAACAGATAGAAATGCTGTAATGCCTTCATTTTATGCATTTTAAGGCAACCTAAATACACCAAATCACATGAAATCCTCTAGAGTCAAAAGCTAATACGGCAGTTACTGCTACAACTGCTAAGCTAGGCTAGTTACCTTTTAGCTAAACTAGTTTAACTGTCTTCTTCATCTTGAGATTTACCTTCTGCCTCATTTGTTATGTGGGATAACAAACAGAATTACTAAGATGTCTGTTCATCAAATTTTTATATTTTTCACTTACAAAAAGAGCCCAGGAACAAAGTACATTTAGCTTTAGGGCTAGCCGTGGCTATCTCCTCATCTAGCTTTGACTTAATATAGCTCTGTTGGTTTAGCTGCCTGGCTGTGGAACTGTATTTTTATTACATGTTGTTTTCACCGAAATTATACATTTCTATAACAGTTTATATAGTAAAACACTGTTCAAAGTGTCCGGCAACATTATGGAAAGGATCCCTACAGAGACAGACAGTTTTGTTAAAGAGTTAGATGTTGTTGGCTGTATGATCGGTATGCAAGACGCACCGCCATCTTGGTGTCTTAGTGACAAAGAAAAGCTTCAAATCCTCACATTTTTGCTACTTAAAGGATTTATCAATTAGAAAAATAGTTGCCAATTAACTGCCTGTCGATTGACTAACCTGCTCTAATATGAATTCAGACAAATCATTACATAGTTCTTTTTCACAGCCTGTTTCAGTATATTCAAGTTCCTCATCACACTGTTCATGATTAGCTGTATTGTTCATGAATTCACATGTTTAGTATAGTCATCATACTTTGCCACTGTTTCCAGATGTCTGTGTTATCTAAGGCACCCCCATCAGATTCTGTGTGTTCAGTCGAGCAGGCTCCTCTTGCCTTATATGTCCCGTATCAGGCTGCCAAATTTTGCCCTTAGCTCAGGCAGTAAGTGGTAATTAGTTTGTGCTGGTTTCACTTAAAACAGTAACATCCCTCTTTCACAGCAGATACTGGATGTCAGAATAGTTTTTATTGATATTTTTGTTTATATACTTGTGAACCTTTATATTGACAGATTGATGTCAGTTTTGGTGTTACTGTTTGTGAGGTTAGTTATCACTGGCATTTCTTGTTGACAGTGTTATTTTATATTTTTTCCTTCTATATTATTCAATAACACAATGTGTTAGTTCATCTCTAAATACTTTCCAACTTCCCTACCCTGCCTGTGGCTCTGAGCTCCAAGCCCATTGGCTCATACTGAAGACGTAAATCTTAAAAACATCTCATGTAGTTTAATTTAAAAAAAGGCTTAATAATTTCCTAAAACATCTGGTCATCTGGTGTTTAGCAAATGTTACTTGTTGGGGACTATTTTCAGTGGCGGATTAATCCACATTTGGAGCTCTTGTGAGTATTTGGGGCAGCAGGACGGTGTGTGTGGGATTGAGTCCAAATAAACTGCAGTGTGTGTGTTGATGGTGATGAAGGAACATGTCACCCAGTGCAACAGTGTGACTCATCGATGTGTTTTTAATAGTTTTTGGACAACAATGGAGCTCTATGGCACAGAAGAAGAAGATCTATCAGGCTTTGGATACACACACACTACTTAGTTAGTTTTGGTCTGTTCATTGCATTAGTTGCATCGCATTAATCCTGCACAGCAGAAGCAGGTGTCGTGAATGGGAGGATGGATTGTCCAGCAGGAACCAAGTTTGAAAAAGTTGCTGAAGACAATGGTCCATCGTATACAATACATATTTTGGACACTGCAAAGCAATATAATCAGGTAGAGATGACAGATTGCGTTGGTTCTCTGTATCTGCTAATGGGAGTTCGGTACTATCAGCAGTGACTTCCCCAATTACAATGATGAAGTGTCCCTGTACTACCAAGCACTTACCCCCCCCTCACATTAGGCAGAGGGAATGTGTGTATGTGTGTGTCTCAGGGGGAGGGGCTGGTCAGGAGTGACAGGGAGCAAATTGGTGAACAGTCATTGTTGTGGGGGGGTTTTCGGACTTGGAGGCTCTGTACTGTGTGGAGCAGAGGGGGGGACTGTTCAGTGGGTGGGGTGTGTACAGTATGTGTGTAGGGGTAGGGGTGGGGGTGGGGGGGACAGGCTGAGACTTGCTGTGAAATGTTTGACAATGGATCTCTGTTTAAGCTGTGTGTACTGCATGTTTGTGTGTGTGTGTGTGAAAGAGAGGAATGATGTGGGTAGATGCTGTGTGGGTCAAGGTTGAGAGATCGTGAGGCCAGTACACCCTCGTTTAATGCTGATGGTTCCCACCTAAACCCAGGGAGGAAAGGTGTATGTGTGTGTGTGTGTGTGTGTGTGTGTGTGTGTGTGTGTGTGTGTGTGTACTTTGCACACACTGGACCATTCTTCTTCCAACAGGTGGGCTGCTCAGGAATGTATCAATGAAAGAGAGTTGGTGATTACGCTGCAGCAAAGAAAAAAGAGAAGTGAATGCAGGTTGAAGTGCAACACAGAAAAAGTCTGTTTCGTCAGTTGGAGCTGGATAGAAAGAGATCGATGACACAGATAAAAGCAGAAAAAGTGAAAACAGAGGGTTATCAGTGCTCAGGAGGGATCAGCTGCTGCTGCTGTGTGTGTTTATGTGAACGGCTATACACATGCGCCCCCTATACCCTGCCAATCCAGAAAGCTCTAGCTGGATCTCTCAGGGGGGGGCTGGGTCTGGCCCCATCTGGGTACCCATCTGCTGCCCCGTGCTATTAGGATCAGGTACCACAGTGCAGCCCTGAGACCTCACTAACTGCCTCATGATGCATTAATGCATACAGATATAAAGAGGCAGGCAGTCGCTTGTCTCTCACGAGCTTCAGGTGTTTAGGTGTGTTTGCATTGAGCACCAAATGGATATACTCAGGTTTTATACATATATATACCTCTGTATGGGTGCATGACAAAAAAAAAAGTTAATTTCCCAAGCAATTGGGAAAGTTTCTAACAGCCTGTGGTCTGTTGCTGAGGGAATTGTGAACCCGGTGGATGAGGAGTGGAGGGATGTTGAGATGTACTATCTTTTAGAGCTTTTAACTGGAAGTATGGATCTTCAGTCATACATGGGGGAAGATGATAACTCCTGTGTTCAAAGATGGTCTTTGGTGTCGGATGTGAATGTCCTCCTTGATCTTTCTCTTGTCTGTTCACTGACTCCTGGTTGGTGACCTTTGACCCCTTCCCAGTGGATGCTGTGAGCGGTGCTTTGGTCTGATGTTGACATACAGCTGATGTCAGTCTCTTGTCCAACGTCCTTCCTGTTTCACCGATGTCCACAGCTGTTGCATGTGACCACTCCAGCTGGACCACATTCTGTTTGTTTTAGGAAATTGTTGCATGTTCCATAAAAAACAACGACTATAGTTTTTTTTGATGCAACTCTGTCAATGCATCAAGGGGAAATTTATTTTTCCACTTTGGGTTAGTCCTGTAAGGCAACATGTCATACTCTGAAAACCATGCCCACCTGAGGGGAAAACAATCTGCGCCACAATATGCAATCAGGGGTTGAAACGCTTACAAAATGCCTGTAGCAGCTGAAAACATTAAATTTTAGCAGGTCAGAGGATTATTTTAGCACCTTCTGTCTACCAGAGAGGACAAACTCTATACTGTGGGTCTGTCTCAGTGTCCCTTCTCAAGCTAAGCTACTGTAGTTAGCTAAGACACTCAAACATAATCCTGCACAGCTTTCTGATTTAGCCACATTCCACTACACACGTTTCATACTGTCAAAATGCTTTAACTTAGCTTACAGCAGTATAGTTGCCTAAAACTGACATTTGGATATTTGACTGAGCAGTGACACGTAGACGTACTGAGAGTCAGGATCCCACAGAGTTCCCGTTCTTCCTGCTGATGCCTCACGTCTGGATCCACTTCTGTCTTCTTAAAGGTTCAGTTTTTGGGTTCAGCAGCTTATAAAAACTTAGTTCTGGGTTCTTCACCCTGTTGGTAGTGCATCCCACCACACAGCAGAGTATTTAGTGTCACATGATTTACTTGCTGTCGGGGACACAAAAATGCTTGTTTTTTGGTCAGAAACATAGTTCCTTAGAGTATGTCAGACTAGTTTATGGTATAGAACAATAGGCCTTGTAATCTGTCTGTGTGGTGTCCTCCGCTGTTGTTTCCTTCCTTTCTTATAGTGCTGCATTCTTTGAAACACAACACCCAAACTGTTTCGTCCTATTGCCTCTTCAGACACACAGAGCCACTTTCTAATGCAGAACAACGGTCTTACACATCAGCCTGGGCTGGTCTGGGGTCAGTACTAGTCCACAGTAAAGACAGTGTCTGCAGTGCAACAGAGCAGCAGGCGGGAGATCAGGTTCGGTCCTTAGTTTGCACGCACACAGCCGTGTTATTCTTGTCTGTACGCTTCACGTTGTATTACCACACAGCTTCTCCAGCTAATGTAAGTGAGCACGTTTCATTAGCTGTCGAACTCAACTCGACCAGTCTGACTTTAATGTACAACAATGAAGAGTCTCTGGAGGTCTGTGGTTAGCGTTCATGTTGGGCAGCAATTCAAATAAATGCTCAAAAATGAATTTGTAGTTATTTTTAGCTCAGAACGATTTTCACAGTTGACTAAAAAGAGGTCAATTAGTGACATTTCCCCCGCCTTCATCAGAGACATATTATGACGTAAGTGCATGTGTCCTCCTTTTATACTCACTTATGTCTCCAATCTGACCCCCATCATACTCATGTTGGCACATTTCGGTCAATGCACAATATACATTTATCACTTACAGGTCAATTTAGCAAACGCTCTTAATGATATATATGATATATGAAAGGGACTGTTCTGTAAGCATTTCATTATTGCCAAGGAATGGCTGGTGCAGTGCTGCCCGCTTGTGGCTGTATGGTGGAATCAGCCTCATTCATGTGTCGTGTCTCATTCATGGCTCTGCTGCGTGTGTGTGTGTGTGTGTGTGTGTGTGTATTCTGTCTTGATTCAAAGACTGCTGCTAAATGAGAGTCAATATAACATGTTAAGAAACTAAACTCGTCATTCACACTGCTGGGTGTTAACAATGTTGAGTTTAGATATTAACACTGTCTTATCCACCTACTTCATGTATATAAAGCAACCTGTTATATTATTCATGTTTATTTCAGCACCCTTTGCACTCTGTACCATATATATATATTTATATTTATATCTCTGCATAGTAGTTTAATGTTTATGTTTGCCTTGTCGAGCTTGTTGTCCTTGTTTTAGCTGTATGTTTGTCTGTTTCTGTGTTTGCACATTGAGAGCAACGGAAAACCAGTCACATGGTTTCCTGATCTCTCTCAGGAGAAGAAACAACACTTTTCTTTTGTGTGTGTATGGAGTGTGTGTGTGTGTGTGTGTGTGTGTGTGTAACCAGTTATTGTTCTCACATCGTAATTAGTAAAGCAGCAATATGTTTACTAGGATCAATTAGTAACAACAACTTTGACTTCTAAAACACATACATTGTAGTTACTGTTGTTTCATTGCAGTCAGTGAAATATATCTGAGGAGTGGTTACAGTGCATGTGTGTGTGTTTAGATCACTGATCTGTCCCACGTGTGGTATTGTTGAGGGGCTCCAGGGTCTCTATTCAGCGTCCTCTGCTGCTGTGTTAGTGGATTTAGTACTGTCATCATCATTATCCCTCTATTCATCCTGTCTCTCTTTGTCTCTGTCTCTCTGTCACTCTCTCGTGAAAACAGTAGTCAGTTTAAATTCATGTGAGAGAGAACGTCATTAAATGTGACAAAAAGTATTTGGTCTTTTCCCACCCGCCCCTGAAACAGCATTTAGACTAACACGGCATGCTGAAGGCTGCATTAATCAGTTTTTATATATGAACATTTAATCAGATAACTGTGTGTGATTTGAAAGTTCCTCTCAGATTGTTTAGTTCGTCTTCCGCCCCCTAGTGGCCGAGCACTGATTAACACAGCTTTAAATGCTACTTACAGATAGAGTTAGCATCTCATTACAGCATGGTGACCCAACACACCTGTTTAATAGGGTTAGTGAGTGAGTGAAAAACAATATCAGCTGATATTAGGTTTTTAATATAAATATATATAAATATTGATATTGGTGTCAGCCTAAATCATATTTTGCTGTTTCACACTTCATTGCCGATGGTTTTGTGTTTCCTCTCTGTCCCACAGGGATGATCTCTTGCTCTTTCTCCTCTTATTTGCTGTCTGGTTGAGTCGTTCCTCTGTCTCTCTCTCTCTGTCTGTCTCTCTGTCTGTCTGTCTGTGTCTTCTCCCTTCAGACTGATATCCTGGCTGACAGCTCTTTATTTACCTTGCTCTCTGCTTTGTTCTTCTTCCCACTCATTCTCTTGCTCTCTTCCTCGCTCCTCATTCTCCCTAAACTTAAGTCCTCACTTGACCCCAACTGCAGAACATTTAGAAGTTTACAACTTTTTTAACAAATAGTGGGATGGGAAGGATCACCAAAACAGAGAGACGCATATATCTCTGTGACTTTAAGGCTGGGAGATATCGACAAGATACAAGTATTTATTTCCTTTATACAATTCTTAAAAGTGCTTAATTTTAACCGTTATGTTTTCAAGGTTAGGAATATGCTTGAATTTAAATATACTCCTTGAAAAATCCTTGATTTTCAACATAATCTGGTGTTTCATCATCGACACAGTCACTCATGTAAATCAAAAATCTTTTAATATTTGAAATTAAACGATCCCGTCGTCATGTTTGTTTGTTGTCTCCTGTCATGATGATAAAGTCTGGAAATGTTTAGTTTAGGTACCTTGAAAGTGCTTGAAACGTGCTTGAATTTTACTGTTAAAAAGCTGTATGAACCCTGTTTATGCTCTGAGGACACAGTGTGCCTGGGATGAGCATGGCTTCCATTTAATTGGAAAATTTAGTTTACTGACGTCATTGTACAGAATTTGAAGTGTATGTGAAGTTGCCTGCTGCAGTTTTAAGAATTCTGGGGAAAAAAGAACCAAAAACTCCTCAACAAAGAGACGTTCTGTCCAAGAAGTAAAAAAAACTAATTAAAAATCACATTGACATTTGTAATAATGCAAGTTACTAAAAATCCACCTTTAAAACATAACTTACTCAACAGTACGTTGTTCGGTTTGTCCATTTGTCTAGACAGTGATGGGGTTTTACTTTTAAACTATCTACTATTGTTGTGTATTTAATATTTCTGTTTTTAGCAGACCTGGAGAAACACCATTTCCCACAAGAGCAAGACATTCGCCGGCCAAACGGGATAGACATTTATTAGACAGCACAGCTAAAAGGATGGAAAGATAACATTAGTGGAGAATGGGAGCGTAGTTTTTTGTATGCAAACAAATGATTTATTGTTTAGCTTTATTAAGCGTTGAAGCGTTTGAATTCATTTATTAGACAGCACAGCTAAAAGGATGGAAAGATAACATTAGTGGAGAATGGGAGCGTAGTTTTTTGTATGCAAACAAATGATTTATTGTTTAGCTTTATTAAGCGTTGAAGCGTTTGAATTCTAATAAGTGCTGTAGTAGACTACTGAGTGGTGTTCAGCCTAATCATTGCATGATTGTCTGTCTTTTCAGCTCACAGTTGGGTCATACAGTCAACAAGTACCTTGTCGTGAAGCTGCGTCCTGAAACTAAAGATGACATAAAGACAAAACCGTCTTTATGATTTTGAGATTCAGCTTTTCTGTCTGAATATATGCTGTACATTCTGCCTAGAACAATTGGTTCATTGACAGATTTGATAACTGAATTTGATTAAATGCATTGTTTTTACTTTGGCAGTAGGTGCTTTGTGTATTCGTGTACCATGAACTGAATTGAATAGAGAATCAGCCAGAGAGAAGCATCCCTCCTCACGGCCATCATGTGGTCGGTCAACCTCACACTGGAAGAATCAGGGCAGAACAGATGCATATTTTCCTCTTACTCACACATCACGTTATGTTATTTTAGTGCTGTCTTGACTCCTCGCAGTCAGGAAAACACTGTCATAAGTGTACAGATTGGTCACAGTTCTTCTCCCAAACCAACACTCCTGAAATGGAGAGACACGCACAGGAATCTCAGAATAATGTTCACAGTCATTCGATCGGTTTCAGGCAGCGTAACTTTGGCTGCGTAGGTTTTGTTTTGCAGTTGTAATATAGGGAAGGAAAGGTAAAGAATATAAAGGAAAGAAGTAGAAAGTAAAGTACTGCAGAAATAAGAGAAGAGAAAAGGCCAGAGGGGGACAGGAGATGAGAGATGCAGAGGCTGCTGGATGATGTTTGCATGGACGTCAGCTTCGTTTAGCGTCTTCATCCTGCTTCTCCCTCTTCTCCTCATCTTCATTCTCCTTTTTTCTCGCTGTCTGTCATTTTATCTGCTCGACTGACAGCACTACAAGAGGACGGACACGTGCACACAAACACAACATTTATGCTAGTTGACAGCTTGGTTGTAATAATTGTTTTTACTCTCTCAGACCTTACAGTTAGAGCCAGACACAAACGCATGGACTGCTGCTAACAACTATTGACATTATTTATCAAAAGAACATTTTTAACATTTTGATAAATATGCTTAGTTGCTTTCTTTCTTTCTTAGAGTGAGATGAGAAGATCAATGTCGATCTGATGTCTGTGTGTTAAGTACGGGGCTTGTTCCAGGACGTGGTTAGCCTAGCTTAGCATAAAACTGTGTCAGAAATTGTTTGTTCACTCATTCACTTTTCCCTACAGATACTCTACTACTATAGTGTAGTGTGAATTTTGCATCATCACTGACAGGTGAAATGTTGCATGACGATCTATCAAGTGCGACGCAATGCATCATGAGATTGATAGAGAAAAGTAGCGTACGTGCCATATATTTTTTGAGGGCACTAGTGCATGAATTTCACACTGAGAATTTGGATACTCAAATAAAATGGAGCTGGGTAAATATGGTGAACAAGGTAACAAATAGGGAGTAATTCCAGACACAGCTAAATGCTGAGTTTTAGAGGTGCACATTTCCCAAAGTGTTGAACTTTTCCTTTAATCTGTCAACCTCATGCTTCTGCCTACATTATGTACTTTAGGCACTATTGAGTGCTGAGTGAGGACAGAAAAACTGTGAAAAATGCCCAAGATGACATCTTCAGATTGCTTGTTGTGTCCAAACAAAAATAAACCAGCAAATACTCAGATTTCAGAAGCTGGAACCTGAGAGTGTTTGGCATTCTTGCTTGATAATTTACTGTTGATTAATGTTCTGTCGATCTAATAATCGATAATCAAATAGTTGTTTTAACACACATAGTTCATAGTGTACCCTGGATACCAACAGCAGCATCAGCCACTGGATTGTGAGTCTTAAAGGAGGAGACAGGGAGACCCAGTACAGAGAGAGAGAGAGAGTAACACTGACTGTTCACATGCACAAAATATTCCGGATTTTGCCATTATTCCAAAAAAGACAATATTCCTACTAAGCTGTTTACATGGCTAATGAAGATGAATATTCCACTAATATTCCCGTTTACATGCAGCCTTGTTCGACCGTGTGAACTCAGCCTCCCTCTTTCATTCCTTCAACCACCTTCTTGAAAAGGTCGGCGTTGCGATATTTGCGCATATCCAAAAACCTGTTGATATCCAAGTCTTTCATCATGTTTAAAAGTAGGTGTGTTTTTCATTCCCACCAGAAATGTGGGCTTTTCTTTTGTGCATGCATCTCTTTCCCAGCCTCGCAAACTGTTGGCTAGTTTATTTCCAACTCACAGAGCTGACTTGAAACAGGCAAGAGGCCGTGTGTCGCAAACTAAAAAGACGCATATTCCTAACGCGCTATATACATGTCCAAAGAATGCTCCTAAAACCCGAATAATATCAGCATATCCCACATGTCTTAATCGGAATAGGGCCTAATTCGGAATATCCAAACGGAATATGCTGTTTACATGACTTAATCTAATTCAGAATATTGTCATATTTGGTGAGTGTGCATGTAAACGTAGTCACTGCTTTCCTCTCTAACAGTGGGCTGGACTGTGAAGCAAAAGGATGAGAGGAATGTGACTGAGAGAGAAAAAAATAGAGAGAGAGAGTGAGAGTGCAGGGATGTCAGCAAATAGACCCAAGGGAGAGAGAGAGAGAGAGAGAGAGAGAGAGAGAGACAGACAGAGAGAGAGAGAGGCATGGCAGGGTTGAGAGGAGGGAGGACTATACTTAGACAGCAATAAAGATAGTCCGCCATAGCCAGCGCTGCACTATAGTGCCAGCATGGAGGGGGGACACACTGGATCTCTTAGCAGCAGCGTGGGATTGTTTCCAATTCTAAAATCTGGTCTGACAACAAACTGCCCAACTGGATTGGGATTCAACTGGTCCGGGACGGATTCGCTTCTGTGATCCAGAGACGAGCACTAAATTTAAGCAACTAACCACTTCTTCAGTGAAATGAGCGTGTTTTTTTTTCTGACATGGTGACAGTTCTGCTCTGAAAAGCTTTGAAGAGGACTAGTTGAAATTTGAGAGTGCTATAGTTACCCTGGGGCCGATCCTGTTTCTAATGCTGTTTCACATTCAAAATGCGAGGATGCTACTAAAGCCTAAGACTTCCTCCTCTAGAACTGTGGACTAAATGAAAGGTGAAAGAAGGCAGGAAGAGGTCAAGATATTTGGAACGGCTGTTTTGATCTCGGAAATTTGTCTTGGATTTCAAAGACAAGGCCCAAGATCAAACCCAGATTGGACTATCTAGAGACAACATGGTAGACAACTGGACAAAATATGACAAATTAAGTCTAATCCAACCCAAAATTGGATGTTTTCCCTGGCTTTGGACGGGATCATCATGGCTTAACTGCCTATCTTTGAGACCCATGAAACACGATCTGATGAGTTGCCCAAAAGAAGATATACACGAATAATGAAGCTCAAGCTAAATCCAACTCGAGGATTACAAATTCACAGATTTAAAACTTGGTGTTCACTGGTGTGACTCTTGAGAAGTAGACTTACTGTGCAGAAGTGCGTTTTCCATTGGTTTACTCTTGATTGTCACTTATGGCCATGACGCACCAAGCAGAGATCGTGCAGAGGTGACCAGATATCTTCATTGTGGGGTCTGAAGCCTTGTGACCCCTTGGTGTGTGTTAGCGGTACATGTGTGTACGGATGTGGAGGTGCTATGTTGAGGGTGTCGGGTGTCGCACCAGCTCCATTGGGCCACGAGTGGCGATTTCAGTGTTCGGTCGGGGTGGACTGCAGCGACGCTGAACCTCGCTGTATCTGGGTGGCGGTTTTAAGGGGTGTTTCACCTCGTGCCTCGCCCCGGCCGACCCCCATCGCATCACCAAGAAGACGGGGCTCCCGGAGGGTCATACAACGCCATCGCTTGTCCTGGGTAAGAGGGGAAACAGTATTGGGCTAAAACTGATTTCTTTCTTGCCGATATTCAGTACTATTACATTTTATTCTGGCCATGGGTCAACATTTTCTTTTCAGGATTGAAAAGAATTCGAAAACATGCTTTAGATCATCATTGGACACATATGAACTCTGAATTTGAACCTAGACTTATGAAATTCTATAAGTCCTTGAAGAAGACTATCTGATCACACCTTTTTAGGAGGGACGTTCTTGCAAAAACATTATCAAACAAGTAGATGACAGTTTAAGGAATTGATATTGAAGATATTAATATGTCTTTGGCCTTCCTGCACTCTTTTTGTTGCCAATAGCATCCAAACCCACTTTATTAAAGCAAAGAAAAGAAAATATTTTATAGCATCAATGCATCAAATTATTGTAAGCTGAATATCACATCTGACATATTGTGGCCTTTTAAAGTTGATATGGCTAATGTGTTTACAAATCTAAAGTCGTGTTTCTGGTGACCTGAATGATTTAAGTCCAATATTCACTCTCTCTTGGCTCTGTTTTGGTCTCCATCAACTCCTGAGAAAAATATCTGGCTTTTTAGCTGCTAAATGTTCAGCAGCTAGTTGCTAACTTTGTCTGCTGTTTGGTGCTGGGCAGATAGTGTGCAGTGAAGTTTATCAGAGCCTGTCTGCTGCTGCTGGAAATGAGGCTGATGAGAGTGGCGAGACTCGAGCAAACACTGTCAAGGTCCGCCAAGTCAAGTAGTCTGTGTTTTGTGGTTTCCTGTTTTATTTTGGTAGTCTTGTGTGTCATTCCCCATGTCCTGTCAAGTTTCCCGCCTGTGTGATTGTCTAATGTGTTTCACCTGTGTCTTGTTGTTCCCTCCCCCTCAGTGTATTTAAGGTGTGTGTTCCCTTCCTTCTGTGCCAGATTGTCTTATCCTCGTGTGAGCATTCCAGCGTTTTCTTCGTGCATGTTTCCCGTGTTTTTGTGAACCCCCGCTTGTGTTTTTGGACTTGAGTTTTTCGGCTCGTGTTTTGGATACCTCAGCTTGATTGGACTGATTACCCATGTACCGAACTGTGTTTATTAAAGTATCTGGACTTTTCCCTCGTGTCTGTGTCTGCATTGTGGGTCCTCCATCTTGTGAGCCTGACAAACACTGAAGTTCTGGGCCGAAAGACGTTAAAACGCTGTGTAGTTAAAAGGAGCTGCAGAGTTGGTAATACTGGGTACGTCACCATGAGCGTCTCCTTTCATGTTACACAAAGCCATTTGACCCATTGTTGATATAAACATATTCATTAGTGCAGCTTTAAAGTTGAATTGTCTGGAAATAATATACATGAACTTAGGTTTAAGCTCTGACATGGGAACCTTCCAGCGCTCATAACTGAAATCAGTGTGGAATGAAGGAGTCATCGCTTGAGTAAAACAACACTGGAACAATGCTGTGTCTAAATTCGGATACTTCCATTAGTACACGTACATGCAGTACACTGTGTACACTATGTACTTACTTGTGTAGTGTGTTCATTTTGACAGAGTGGTGTTGTCTCAAATCGAACACGGCTGTTGTGTGCTTACCGGAAATGACGATCGCAACACTTCTTTTTCTTCTTCTTTTTAATTTACTCCGTAAACTGTTTACTCACTTGACTTCCATTACATTTTATTAAAAAAAAAATGAACGCGCTTTTACTTTTAGCTGTAACAATCACAACAGCGGCCGCCATTTTCATATGTTGGTGGTCCTCCCCTTCCGCTACGTGGCCAAGATGGCGACCGTTGAGGGTGAGAAGTGTGCAGCGTTCCACACTCAACTTTTTTACTGTTATGAGTACACCATACTACTCATAGTACACTGCATTTTGCCATATTTGTCAGTGTGAACAAACATATACACTCAAAATAGCAAGTGTAAGTACTGAAGTATGCAAATTGAGACTCAGCACAAGTGAGTCAGTTTTGTCACTGCATTGCTGTTCCAGTATCCTGGACTAGCTTTGGAATTTGTCTGTGGTCCATCCTTGTAAGTAGTAGATTGACTGCAACTCTAAAAACAGCCGTTCTGAAGGCTCCTCATCTCCTGTCTGATCTGATGACTGTGGACAGGTGTATTTCCTCCGGGATGCTTCTTCCACCATCTTGCTTTAACCTTTCCTGTCCGCTCTGATCAGTGCAAGAGGAGGATGCCATTATTGACCGTCCCCGTCCTCGTCCACCGTGTGGCTGTCCTGGTTTTATCACAACGAGCCAAAGTTCATGTTGTTGCCGTCAACTTTAGGGGTGACCTTAACCTGTCATCATGAACAGTTTGGAGGAAGATTCAGCATGTGGTGTTTGATTCATTCGAGTGTGTGTGTTGTGCCATATCTCTGTGCCTCCTTTAGGTGTTATGTAATGTAGCACTGAGGGGGCCTGTTGACTAGCAGAGGGGAAGGGAGATGATGCTGATGCCCTCACTACGCACAGAGATTCATGTAGCTTTATATAAAACCTTGTGTGCATACGTGTGTGTGTGTGTGTGTGTGTGTGGTTGTGCTTTTACATCATCTGTTCGAGTTTCCAACACACACTGCCTGTATGTTTGCATGCTGGTAGAGTGACTGTTTTAGTAATTCAGCTTCCAGTATACACCGTGTGTGTGTGAGTGTGTGTCAGTTTGTATTATCTGATCAGGGCATGCAGGGGGGATTTGTCACTCTTTCTCTCTCAGTTTGGCTCTTTCTGTTGTGGTCTGACTGTCAGATGAGCCCAACGATAAACGTCTGCAGTTCAAATACTGAATACGAGTGAGCAAAATGAAAATGACGAGTGCAGCAGACAGAAAAAACAAGTACATTGAGTGAGTGGCCCCTGTTAATGATGAGCTATATTTGAGTCAGCACAACAAGCCCTCGTCGTCCTGAAAGAGCGGCACAATCAGTGTGTGAGTGTTCAGGATCAGGTATCCAGAGTAACAGGGAGGAGCCAAATACATTAAACAATTATACTTTATTACATTAATAAAGACTTAAAGTAAGAAGTTTACTACTGTTTGTAACATTTAATACATTTCATCCACAATACACCAGCAACTGGAAACAACTTCATCTAAACCCCTCACTTATATAAAGATTTAGATGCTAAGATATTAATTCCAAAGGTGATTGGTATGTATGTATGTTTTCCTACATAATACATCTGTACAGTGCACGTGTAGCCTAAGAGTGTTTAAATTAGCAAAGTAAACCCAGTTCAGGTAAGACATGCCTGACAGCTGAATAGCTCTGTATTAAAGGTTGGGTAGGCAGTATGTTTTTGGTGTCATTGAGGAAAAAGTCCATAATAACCGTTCAGCATATTGTAATTCAAGTGGTCTGAGAGAAAACTCCTACTTCAGCCCCTCCTCAGGCTTCAGAAAATCTATCCTGTGACGGGAGACTTTGACCAATCACAGGTCATTTCAGAGAGAGGGCGTGTTCCTATTGGCTGTTATACAAAAGCACGTCCCTTCAGATGGTGAAAGCCTGATTTAATGGCGGAAAATCCTGGTGAAAATCCTCCTTTGCCTACAGCGGCGTATACTATAGAACACGGAGCTTCGGGCTCATTATGTTCGATACCGTGGCGCTTGAATCGACGTGGCCAAGAGGCACGATGACAAACAGTGGGGAGTAACTTTTGAGGGGGGACAGTGGTGTGTGTGTGTGTGTGTGGTGTACTAGCCTGTCATCCTGCTGTCAGACGGCGTTGCAGCTGCCTCTGAAGCCTGGGGCGCTCCATCCTGCGGCGTCTTTGAGAAGACAAGTCGCGGCGGGAGGGACCGTGGTCTCGGTGAGGCTCACGCCGTGGAGAGCGAGCCCTACGAGGCATGAGGCAACCGACTCCTTCTGCTGCCGGTCGAAGTTGTGGGTTTGGTGGGAGGGGCTTAGCGGAGTGATACGAGGCAGCGGAGAGAGAGGCGGAAGGTTTTGCACAGGTTGCACAGATTTTGCCTACCGCAGCTTTACACATCGTGAAAATGCGTTTTGATTGTGCTTTGTGTTTTGTATAAACGCGGCCAGTAAACAAGCCAGTAAGAATTTGATCCGGTTCTACGTCAAACCCGGATAACCAATAGTCACCTAAACATTTGCATAACCCCGCCCCCTCACTGCCCGCTTCTTTCCAGGTGAGCCATTGAGATGAGTGCGAAGCGGGGAGAGTGTAGCCTTTTCGGATCTTCTTTTTTAGTCTGTTCACAGACTTGCGTTGTGTCATGTGGCCGAGCACAGAGCTGTGTCACAGAGACAGCTGGCAAAGAAAATCACACTGTTCAACAAAAAACACACTCTGGCATGTTGGCATTTCACACTCTGAGCGGGTGGGCGAGTAAAGGTGAGTGTGTGTGAGTGAGTGAGAGAGAGAGAGAGAGAGAGAGAGAGAGAGAGAGAGAGAGGTAAACATGTACAGCGTCTCACCTCCATGTTTACATTCACTCGTGTGTGAAATGCCACCTGCAAAGATGTCAGATGATGAGGAATCTAACACAACAATGTACCCAATTATCACACACACACACACACACACACACACACACACATGCAGAGATATGATGACTTCATGCTCTGGGGCTTTGCACAACACAACTCTCCAACACACCCACACACACACACACACACAGAAATGTCAGTAGGCAGTTTGTGAAGCCTGATGGTGAGAATAATATATGTTATGTAATGCTATAAGAGTGGGTCCGTATTTAAATATTTTAGATTAGATGATTTAAAGGTGTATGTTCAGCTACAAACCAACCAACAGATTCTCTCCGTTCACTGATATTAAGGCACGGTCTGGTTAGAAAGCAGGTCAACACCACGAACTAACAGCGTTAATATAAATGATTGTTACTTGTTGTTCCAAACTGACTGTGGAAAGTGTGTGTGTGTCTCTTCCCCTGCTCTCCTTGGAACTATTTTTAGAGGCGAAGGTTTCCCCAAATCACACCTCCGAAGGGTTCGGCCATCCACTTCCTGTCTCAAGAAACAGACTTCCTGTTGTTTTCGTAACGGGCCGAGTCGGGTTTGAGTGTTTTTTATGTACAATGAATGTGTGTGTGTGTGTGTGTGTGTGTGTGCTTTTCTTGTAATAGGCCTGCCTGAGTTGATGAGTGGATGTTTTCATTCTCCCCCCATGGTGGTTATCCATTTTTTCTTTATAATCCAGCAAAGTCAAAGATGGTTTTATGATCCATCCAACATTATATTTGCAAACAAGAATTTCCTCAGTACTGTCTGTCATGTTTTGTCCGCTGTTCAGTAGTTTCTGGGAGTGATCAGTACAGTGTGCAGATCTTTTGTCTGATTCTTGCCTTCAGTTTGACCCGTCCACCCCGACCTCGCCCCTCTTTATACTTCTGCCTTAGCTCCCGTCATAATTACTATGGCCACTAGAGGCCGCCGTACATACAAACGTAAATATGGGTCAAAATAAGCTGCTGCACAGACGACCTATACGGCCTCATTTTTGGGGAGGACAGTCTCATCTTATGTCAATTATATCATGTCCAAATGCTGTGCTGGCTACCTAATAGGACATTGCTTTAGTTCAGGCAGAGCACTGAAGTGGCTCTTACACCAGCTGATCGGCTATCAGCTGTTTCATTCATGCACCATCAGCTGACCCCATCCTTTTCCTTATGTGTTGAAGCTTTTATTATTGTTGACTTTAACAAATATATCCTATAGGCAGTATATCCCCTTATCGAGGTTGAACGTCATGTGGATTAGCAACTGAATTGTGCACAGTGTTGGGGAATCCACTGTGTGTTTGCATCTGAAACACTGACCTAATTCTCCCCTCTTGCAGCCTATAGAAATATCAGTAGGTTTTTTCGGTCACACTCTTTGTGAAGCTGTGCGCTCCCTTTGTCTATTGATTGATTTTCCAGATCGGTGTTTATGAGCCCTAATAATTTCCTGTTGTTCCACGACGAAGACGATGATGATTTTTAACCCTGCCATTGTTGGCTGGAGGTAACGAATGTGATTATAGATTGGTGAAAATAGAGCTTCCTCTTTAGAGGGAGGAAGTCTCTGAGAAATTCCTGGCATTTGTGGAATTCTGCCTTGATTGGATCTGGGCAGAGTCCTCAGTGAATGGACCACAAACGCCTCCATCCACCCACTCACACTTCCCTTAAATGTATTGTAATAGACAGTCACACACACAAGTTAAATGGGGACCTCTGTAAAGGATACTTAGACTCATGGTAAAGTCTTGTCAGTGTTCATTTCCTACCAAGAGGAAAAGGAAAGCTGAGCGTTATTGATCTAAACATTTTCTCTGTCTTCTCTTCTCAACAGGCTAAAGGGCGGAGAGATGGCATGGTGTCGTCCAATGAGAACCGGCGCCGGCCGCTGTCATCGGGTGAGGTGGAGGGCGTGTCGTGGCAGGGCCCACGCACCATTTTCCTCCAGAAGAACTCGCAGGGATTCGGCTTCACTCTGCGCCACTTCATCGTCTACCCACCAGAGTCCTCCCTCCACAGCATCAAGGTTAGTGGACTGCTCTCCGGCGTTGGCCTGGACACAAGAAATTGGTATATTTTAGTTAAACTTGACTACTTTTAGTCATTTGATACAATCTGATGTTTGGGCAACTGAAGGTTTAACCTGTTAACAAACATATCTTGTGTGGTTGATAATAATAATAATAAAGGTTTTTCAGCCATAACTATCTGAACGTGTTCTGCAAGCTACAGGTAGCCTACAGGTGGATCTAACAGGTTGTAAATATTTCTGGATATATTTTGACTGCAGCTTTTTGTCACTGCCCCCTGCTGCTGCTGCCTGATCTCGTCCACTTTCCAGGCGAGGCTGTTCTGACCATTTTTCTAAGGTGATACAGGCCCTACAGATACACACACCTATGGGTACTGTACTGTGGTACTGTAGACAGTATGGTGACGTCCTTCTGGTCTGGAGAGAGGCTGGTGTTGTGTAGCAGCAGACCTCAGTCCGTGTGCTGAGCCCTTTGTGTGTCCAGGTCAGGAATGAGCTAAATCAGCAAAGTCAAAGCCTCGAGATAGACCCAGCCAACAGGCCTGCCAGTCAGACCGACAGACAGTGAGACAGGCAGTCAAACTGACAGGGAGTCAGTATGTTAGTCAGTGAGACAGTCAGACACTCAAATTGTAAATCAGTCACGCAGCCGGCAGCTGACAGCCCAAACTGCCAAGTCAGCCGGAGTCAGTTGAGGTTTGGGTTGACTGTGAGCCGAGCAGCGCCCCCCTGTGGCCCTCCTCTCCTCTGACACCTGCTTTGTGTTGTTTTCCCACAGGATGAAGAGAATGGAAATGCGACTGGAAAAGGTGAGTGTCTGGTGTCTCTGCTGACGTCATCAGCCACACACTCCTGCCAATGTTTAGGCATTTAGCTTTGATGAAACAGGGTTCTCCAAGAAATATACAGCTGTCAGCAAACTTCCAAAGGAAGTTTATAATGTAGTTTTTACCAGTACGTGGATTTGTAAAGCATTATGCAAAGTTATGAAAAGGCTAACCATGGCTCTGAAGCATCTGGGGAATAGAAAAAATGTCACCCTCTCCTAGAGGTGGAGACATTATCACCTCACTGCTCTGCAGAGAGGCATACTGGATTCACACTGTTAACACAGTGGAGCATTTTGGCTTAAATGAAGAACTGAGTTCGTCAAGTTTCCTCTAATTTGTTGTACTTGATGGATGCAGACTTGTATTGTCTGTAACTCTCTATAACTCTAAGATGTGTTAATGCCTGGGCTGTGGCACTGGGACATTGACAACTCCCACTCTGAGATTCATTATCCAATAGATTCGACCATATATATTGTTTGCCTCGTGTCTTTGTCCATTTTGACTCTGATGAAGACGCGGTGGTGTCGAAATGTTAGTCTGTTTACACAATTAAAGGCTGCAAACCAATCAGTATGCTCCAGTCTCTGTTTTGGAAATGTAGCTCTGATGAATCAGTATCACGGTTTCTACATACGAATGCTCAGGTTATGTGTGTGTGTGTGTGTGTGTGTGTGGGTGGAAACTTTTTGTTTCATGTGTAGGTGGCGCTGATTCAGCTTTGTGGGTTTTGCTGATATTTTCAGTGCAGGGAATGTTTTGTTTGCTGAATTTGGATGTGTATACACATAATCTGTGTGTGTGTGTGTGTGTGTGTGTTTAAGCAGGTTGTCAGTGGTCTCCTTTGGAGCCAATGGACACCATCTTTGTGAAGAGTGTCAAAGAAAATGGCCCCGCTCAACAAGCTGGACTGTGTACAGGTAGAAGACACACACACACACACACACACACACACACAGACATATGGATGACATGCGATAGACACAAGATACAGCAGAGTTTGGGTCATCACACTCGCTAAAATCTCTCTAATCATTGTCCTCTGACTGTCCAGCTGCTCAGGGCAAGACAAACCCAGAGGGCCGTCACACTTTTACACATTAAGTACAGCTGGCTACATAAAATACCACTATTGACTAGATTCATGAGAGGTCAGCTAATGCGTTAAAATGTCACAAAATGCAGTTATTTCATCAACTTACCAGTGAGCTTGCTTGGGAAACACAGAAAATGAATGGGGTTCAATGCTGCCTGGAACTTAGTGTTTGTAACTATCACTTCCCCCACCAATTGAACCCACCTACAGGTGTAAAAGCACCCTAAGAGGAATATTGTAGGCACAACTCCGGGCTTCAAAATTTACTACCACCTCATTATTTCTGGGTATAAAAATATAATTTAATCTACAGTTGTATTTACAGTTATAAATTGTATGGAAGACACGATCGAAGAACCGCTGGCTTCATCGTGCCCCCCTACTTCTAAAGCCAAAACCTTGTATGCAACACACGTTTCACCCTTCTTCTTCTGTGTGTGTGTGTGTGTGTGTGTGTGCTCCAGGGGACAGGCTGGTGAAGGTGAATGGGGAGAGCATTCTGGGGAAAACCTACTCTCAAGTCATCGCACTCATCCAAAACAGGTGGGAGACCAGACCAGTGTTAATAAATCTCATTTTATATTCATATCTGACCTGTTATTGATTTATTTGATTTTTTTTTGTAGTGAAAACATTCTGGAGCTTTCAATTATGCCAAAAGATGAGGATGTGTTGCAGTTGGTAAGTGTGAGTATTATCTTTCTTCTATTTTCTCTTCTTTCCTTCTTTTCACCCTGTTACTCTTTGAATCACAGCACTTAGCCAGGCTGTTTAAATAAATAGCATGGATTGTGTACTTCTATTGTAAACTCACGTAGCTCCTTATTTTCAGTTTAACTGCAGAAATGTGGAACTGTGCATGAGCAGAAAGACTGTACCATTATCAACTGGCAGACAACAAGACAACGAGTTTGTGTAACAATCAACACAAGAAAAAAAAAAAAACACACTGGATTTTCTGCATGAAAAATGTTTAATACACATGACAAGAATTAATATATGCAAATGTTGGTTGGCAGTCAGATTAAATGGTCAGAATAAAAATCAAAACCATTCTGATTATCAAAAATTATCACATTTTTGTCTTCACCTTTAATTTTGACCTTTTAAAGAATAAGGTTGGGGATATATTTTTCTTATTGTCAAAAAATTCCACAGGCACAAAATAACAACGGATGTATCCTACAACAAGTATTGTGTGTGTATCCAAAGCCTGATATATATCTGTAAATGTGGATTAATCCGCCGCTGAAAATAGTCCCCAACAAATGCACTATTTCCTCCTGTTTGCGTAAATTTTGTTAAAAAATGCAGTGGCCAGCTGTTTTAAGAAATGACTGAGCCTGTTTTAAAAATGAAACTATACATTTGTGAGGTGTTTACGTCTTGAGTAGGAGTGACTTGAGGCTGGTTGGAAAGTATTAAGAGACAAACTTAACACATTGTTGGTTTTGGTCTTTTAATGGGATTTAAATAAAGTACCAGTGTTGTATAATAAGTATGTATAATATTTAGCTGCATGTTGCATCTGCCTCACTCTGCCCTCTAGCTGTTCCTTCCATCTTTGTTCTTATATTCTGTTGTGTTTTACATTGTGTCCTAACCCCTCTTGTCCTCAGGTGTACTCCCAGGATGCCTACCTGAAAGGCAATAAGCCATATTCAGGTGAGGCCCAGAACCTCCCTGAGCCGCCGCCTCTCTGTTACTCTTCCACTAAGCCCAGCTCCAGCGCCCCACAGCCCAGCCACACCCTCCACAGTCCCCTGGACAACTGGCAGTGCCGCCCCGGCCCCACCTCCTCTCCACTGGACAATCACCCCCCTGCTGCTTCCACCCCCACCTCTGGCTGGCCCGGGGGTCCTGAGGATTCCAGTGGCCACTTTGCCCCGTCAGGCCGGCACCGTGGCCGCTCCTCGTCGGCCATCAATGCGCTGGACTTTCACTTTGCTAACCACAATGCTGCCATCGCCTCTGCAACTCTGCCTCCGCCACGGAAGAGCAGCCTGCAGGCCTCTGCCCGCACTCACTGCCACCAGGCTCTGTCGGACTGGTACTACAGCCAGGCTGAGGCTGCGGAGCACATGTCCCCCCGCCACCGCAGTATATCTCAGGATCGGTTAGCGGAGCTGGGGCTGGGGTTGGCGCTCGGCCCTGGACCTACACCTGCTTCCACAATCTCTGTGGAGCAACGCAGAAGAGAAACCCTCCTGTACCACCACCAGGCAGCTGCTGCTTCCCATGATTCATATTGGCTAGGGGGCTGGGGTGGTGTATCAGGACCAGGAAGCAGGTCGTGCTCAGAGAGCCTGCTGGCAGCCTACGCCGAGTACGAGCACAACTACGGGCGTTCTGTGGAAACACTGGCACAAGCCTCTGCACTGGTCTCACCACGCAACGAACACTCTTCACAAGGCTGCCAAATGACCAAATTCAGTAAGCAGAAAGACCAGAAAGTCTCAGCAGGTCATCAGCACCAAACCGCATCCCCCATCACGGCCTCCTCCACAGTGCCTCCTAGTGGCAGGCAGTCAGGTCAGCAGGTAGCTGAACCCCAAACAAGGCGAGTAAAAGAAGAAGAGCTGGTGGGCTACAAGAGCTACAGCCCTTCTTTCTCCCGCAAAGCTGGCCACCTCCTCCAGCAGGCCCACTCCTTCAGAGAGCCCAGCTACAGTGGCCCTCACCTCAACTGGAGCCCTGGCAGCAGTAGCAGCACTGCGGACAGCGAGGGCGGGATGGTACCCAGGCCCCAGTCTACCCCTGCCCTGTCTGTGTCAGAGGAGGAGAGGGCCCGACTCGGTGAGGACAGGGAGGTCTTCTCCCCCATCTCCCTGAATCAAGAGGTGGTCCTGAGGCAGAAGCCGCCTTCCAGCCGCCGAACCCCTGTTCAGGCCCACCGGCATCCCCACTACACCACATCTGCGGAGTCACCCGAGCCCCCTGGTTTGACACCTACACCAGGGACCCCCTCTCCTGTCTCTGGGGGGCCCGGCCCCGACCGCAGGGCTAATGGTAGCCTGGCACAGCATGTATTCAACTCCCTGTCCTCTATTCCCTTCATAGGTTAGTGACCTTTTCTCTGTAGCAACTGACTCAACACAGCTGTCAGAAGATGTCGCACCTTGTCAACACTGTAACAAAATGTACCTTAAAAAGGTCCTAATAAAGCTGTGGAATATAATATCATTTACATTAATTGGTTGTTATGGTGTAACATTCAAAAACATCTGTCTGAAGATGAGATCACACTACGCCAACTCAGTGTTTCTGCCATTTTCAGCCATTAACAGGCACATTTTTATATATTTTGAACAATTATGTTGTCTGTTGCTACAGAGCTCTTCAATATTTCACTGCACCTTTTCTTCCTGTATGTTTCTATCCCTTTTAACATTTTTGTGTGTGTTTACACCTGTCTGTGTGTGTCATGTACATCGTCAACATAATGCTTGTACCCTCAGTACATTTATTTTTCTGTACATGTTTAAAATGGTGTTGATGAGATGTTTTAGTATGTTTTTGAAGCTTTACATGTCCGCTGTTTGTATACTGTCAATAAGCAACAGTAGATGGAGTTGTTGTGCAAACCTTTCTCAGAAACAGAGCTGCTCTGGAGTCAGAAATAACCTCACAGGTTCAGTCAACAGGCCAAAACTAACATAACTGTGGTCTGAGGCTCGGTGACAAAGGTACAGAGTATGAGAGGAGAACTGTTAAGGCCTACCACAATCTGATACTGCTGTCAATGTGGCCAAGCTTACCTTACAGGTTCAAAATTATTATCTGGGTATGCGTCTCAATAATCAGTCATTGCTGTTCATTTCAAACTGTAAAGCAATGTAGGTTTTGAAAGAAAAAGTAACACGTACTCTCTAACAAATGGAAAGTTAAACAATAAAACACATCCTTCGTTTCAGTAAACACAGTGGTTTTGCTAATACAGCCTTACTTTGTCTGGTATGACTTCTGGGTAATGTTAACATTAGCTGTGCCACTGTTACACTGCATTCACGCCATGTTGGCACAATGGGAAGAAAACTTCCCTTTATTCCCATTCTTGGGTGGTTACCCTTGCAGTCACACCAGACAAGCTAACATGTGATATTAAGTGCCAGTTGTGGCCACAGCGACCACTGAAGATTTACATAGTCACACTTTATAAAGAGTTCCCATATCTGCCGTTTAGGTTTGTCAGGTAGTCTTAATCTTCCCTGTGAAAAACTGGTTCTCCATCATGGGTTCTTTCTGCCTCCAGAGTGGGTCCGCCTCAGAGAGATGTCCTAAACTCCACCTGAGGAAACTCTCAGCTTGTCTTGTCCTGCCAGTGTGTTTAATCATTTCTCATCCCCTGTTGCTCACCTGTGATGATGACCTTGCAGATGATCCCACCAGTCCTATCACTGACCTACAGACCTGCTATGTACCAGCCTGCTCTGTGGTGTCCAGTTTCCAGGCCTCTACTATGGCCGACCTCACCTCCACCTCTGTCTCCCCCACCCTTTCCTCCATCTCCCCTTTTGTCCGTCTTCGTTCACGGGACTGCAGTGAGTCTCACTCACCCACTATAAATGCTGAAAGCCTCCACACGGGGCTAGACCAATATACAGTATGTTCTCCAGTATGTTTGAAGTGACATTGCCAAACACCACTGCCAGTGTGTTTGAGTCAAAATGACAGGCAGTTACGTAATGCCTTTATTTTGGCACAGTGATATATTTGTCTAGCCTCAGTCTCAGAGTCATCTTAAAGGAGTACCGTGACAGTGACAACAGAAGGATTCAGAATTCAACATTTGATAAGGAAAAACCCAAAACCAGTATGTGTAGAATTGGAACATTTCTGACTTTGGCGCCCCAAAAAAACTCTAAAAAACCACTGACACACAGAAGTAGAATCATGGGAGGAGCTTTACCTCTTTAAATTTCTGTTTTTCCATTTTCTTTCACAGAGATCCTACATGTTCCTGAACATAGACACATAAAGAGTCCCCTGGCAGTCTTAAAGGTTATGATATTCGCTGCCACTAGATGTCGCACTAGCACCAGCATCTCAGACCAAAACAAATCAGCACGTTGGCAACACCTCCCCCTAACCAGAAACAGCCGTTATATCACTCTCCTCAAAGCCACCAGACTCCATTGACAAAAACACTAATTTTACCTCGCAGATCATAAAACACACTTCATTCAAACTCGACAGAAACAAAATAAAACTCACCAAAACGGCCTATAAATAGTCTATAAATTCTACGCTATAGTATTACTATACTATAGCGAAGAATTTGTGCGTATTGTGGGGCTTTGCAGAGGATTAGTTAGTCGACTTCACTTGTTATATGCCGTCAAAATGATTTGAAGAATCATAAAAATTCTTCTCATAGCGACTTTAACATACCGTGTCTTAGCAAATGACTCACTCTCATTTTCTCATAAGTCTCATTTTGATGTCACAAACACTGCATTATGTTAGCATTGTAGGCTAAAATGTACCCAAAACCAGGAACTAAAAATCTAAATGTCAAGGTATTCCTTTAATATGCGATATGTATGTTTAACCCCTTAATTCATCCATCTGGCTAATGTCATACTAATCACTCACAGTTTGAAACAACAAATCACTTCAATCACTCCTCTTCTTGTCTTTATACATGTCACTACCACACACTGCATTTTATTTTTACCCTCTTTGTCTCTCTCCTCCTCCTCTTTTCCTCTCTCACTTGCCTTTTCTCTCTTCAGGCAGTATTAAAGGTCGCCGCTCCTCTTACCTGCTGGCCATCACCACCGAGAGATCCAAGTCCTGTGACGAGGGTCTCAACACCTTCAGGGAAGACGGCCGCGTCTTCTCGTAAGTCAGGAACTCAGGGGACGCTCTGAAAGCTGCATTCTTTACTAAAATAGGTCTATATGTGTGTGTGTATATATATATATATATATATATACACACACATACATATGTATATGTATGTACCCCAAACTACAAAGACAAACATAATCTAAAGGGGGCTTTAGCATAGACAAAAGATGATGACAATGATATGTACTATTTAGTTATTCTCATTTCATTTTGCATATTATAGCTTTAGTGTAACAATAATATGACATTATTAGTACAATCTCTGTTCTACTTTTTGGAATTTGTTATAACTTATATTTACTATGTAGTATGTATATTTCTCTTCTCAAGTCATTTAGTCACTCACTAATGATTTCTACAAAATACTGTCTAGACTCTTTAGACGTGCTGCTTTTGTAACTTGTGTGCTTTCTGTTCTGCAGCAAACTACCAAAAAGGGTCAAGAGCTTTTTCACTGATGAGGTGAGTCATACAGACTTCATACATGTACTTTCCAGTCCTAATTTATTCATATTCAAGCAACCAAGCAAACATTAAACTGTGTTTCAGTCTCTGGAGAGCCTGCGAGCCCAGGAGGAGGCCCGTTCCAAGCGCCACTCCACCTCTGAACTGGGAACCATCACCTTTAGTGATGTTCGCAAGGAGGGCTGGCTGCACTACAAACAGATCCTCACAGAGAAGGGAAAGGTACAACACACTGAAGTTAACTGACCCTTTCATAAACCCCCACCCCCTTACTGAGGGCCTCAGTTACTGTTACTACACCTGTCAAGCTTTCCATTCTACTACGGCACATATGCATGTTACAATCATAACGGTGGCAGATTTACCACTTGAAAATCATAGACATTTTTTAAACAATGGGTCCTTGACTTCAGACAGAAGTAGACAAAAGCAGGTTTCTCATTTCTAGCCAACTGTAACCACCTAACGTTTGCTAAAGAACTAATTAAAAAATGGTCCTAAATACACATTTGATGGCTACATACATAATATTACATTAATTCAGCGTTGTTTAGTGATGCAAAAGCTAAAGCTTACATGTCCCTGGCAAAAACATCCTCTCCAGTTGATGATCCATGTAAAAGACAAAACAGAGCAGCAGCATTGTTCTTGTTTTGCAGGGTAGAGCTACGTAGTTTGTTTTTCCTCCAGATAACGCCGTGACATCTGCACGAAAAGGGTCTACAGTCACGGTGCTTCTCAAGACTTTCACGGCTAAATACAATGTAGTTTTTCTCTTAAGTCGCCTTTTACATCTTTAACAGTAACCCCCCGTCGGAGTTTGAGGCCCAATCATTAGCTTTTCTCCTTACCCTGCTGTGTGAGGATGAGAGGTTATCCAGGTAATGTGATGATGGGCATCTTGCTGCTAACTAACTTCAGCTAAGTCCCAGGTTTCCACTCACTGTAGTTTAGGCAAAAGGTTTGTGCTGCTGGTAGGCCACGCTTGCGTAGTACCTAAGAAGTATTAAAAGTGTTAAAAATATATAGTTACCTAGTTACTGACGTTTTCTATTGAAGGTTATGTTCTTGTTTGTGTCTTTCCTCGTTGTAGAAAGTCGGTGGTGGCATGCGACCGTGGAAGCGCGTCTTCTCCGTGCTCCGTTCCCATTCGCTCTTCCTCTACAAGGACAAACGAGAAGCCGTCCTTCACGGGGCGGGGGCGGGGCCCAGCCAGGACGAACACCCTCCAATCAGCATCCGCGGCTGCCTGATCGACATCGCCTACAGTGAAACCAAGCGGAAGCACACCCTGAGGCTGACCACGCAGGACTTCTGCGAGTACCTCCTGCAGGCCGAGGACAGGGATGACATGCTGGCCTGGATCAGGGTCATCAGGGAGAACAGCAAGACCGACAACGAGGTTAGATCTTCATACCCAGTTAATCTAATTTATTCTACTTTTTATTTATTTTTAATCTATTTGTAATCTCCGTTTGCTCCAGGAGATTGGTTTCTCAAGACAAGCTCTCATCAACAAGAAGCTGAATGACTACAGAAAACACAGGTCAGAACAGTGGATTATATTTAGCAAAAAGTCTTTGCTTGATCACAACTGTCCCTTATCTTTTGTTTAATTAGGAGTCAGTGTCACTTTGCACTATAAGAAACAATAACTTTAAACGCAGTTTCCAAAAAAACTGAGGACATCATTTTATTTTTGTATTGAGACCTGAAAGACCCTCAAATTTACTGAATTATTTTATTTCATTGTGCAGTCTGACAGGTAATAAGCCGGACTCCTCTCCCAGAGCCCATCGTATGATGCCTCCCTTCCTCCTGGCTAAGACCGACAACACCTCAGTGAACCGAGCCTCCAGAACCGGTGGGTACAAACATGATCCTGGTCTGTGTTCACCAACAAAACTGGATATCAATTATTTTCCTGTAGTACCACCTTGTGGTCAGAATGTCTTCTTTGCTTTACAAAAGGCATCTTACACACTTGTTACACGTTATTACATTTGTCAAGCAAAACCAACATTCTCCAACTCCTGTGTCTGATTTAGGTGCCCTATAGAGCTTGTAGCGTGGCTGTAGACTTTATTTTTCTATGTGGATGTGATTATCAAATTTAAATGTGTGTCCGTGTCTGTGTGTGTGTGTGTGTGTGTGTGTGTGTGTGTGTGTGTGTGTGCAGATGACAACAAGGCACTGTGGGGCATCAACATCATGAAGAAGACCAAGAAGACAGGCAGTCCGAAGGCTTTTGGTGTGCGACTGGAGGACTGTCAGCCTGCCGTCAACCACAAAGTAATCCTTATATTATTTATCATGAGGCCAATGATAAACAGCTACATGAACAACATGATCAACAGCATAAAAATAACATGAATTCTACTTCTAAGTCAGACAAAATGATAACATTTACCACACAGTTGACACTTTTATGTTTGTCCAAAACACCGCCCCTTTTGTTGCTTCATCCCTCCATTCTTTCTCCAATCATCTACTTCCTTCTCTCCCTCCATCTCCTCACAGTTTGTCCCTCTGATTGTGGAGATGTGCCTTGGTGTGGTGGAGGCGACAGGGTTGGAGTACACCGGCATTTACCGGGTGCCGGGGAACAATGCCATGGTGTCCAACCTGCAGGAGCATCTCAACAAGGGCATGGACATCAACACTGCTGAGGAGGTGTGCAGGATACATGGTTACTTACTTTAATATCACACAGAAAAACACCGTCTTTTAAAACTAGAAATACTAAACCCTCACCCTTTCTGTCTCCACAGAGATGGCAGGACCTGAATGTAATCAGCAGTCTGCTTAAATCCTTCTTCCGAAAACTGCCTGAGCCGCTGTTTACTGATGGTGGGTCCAGTCATTTGGTTATTATGAAGTGTAGCATGAATCAGAATGAACGTGTGTAGTGTGTGATATAAAAGTTGGGCTGCTACTGGATTATTATCTCAGTTTGGATGCACGTGGAAGTGACCATATTTAACTTTTTGTAATGTAGCCCGTTCATTCATACACCTTCTCTGTCTACAGACAAATACAATGATTTCATTGATGCCAACCGGATAGAAGACGCAGAGGACAGACTGAAGACCATGAAGAAACTGGTATGTGTCAAAGAACAGCATAGAGCAGTGATTATGTTTGTCATAGATTCTCTCTCTACTTCATTTTAAAATCTAATCTACCTTTATTCTTCTTTGCTACACCAATTTCTTGCTCCCCATCCTTCTTTTTGCAGATCCATGACCTCCCAGATCACTATTATCATACCCTAAAGTTCCTGGTGGGCCACCTCAAGAGGGTCGCAGATCACTCTGAGAGGAATAAGGTAACCTCACCGCGTCTAATTAGCCGTTTTTGTGGTCATTAATGGAGCCAGACGTGAACATAACTTTTGATATTATTTCCAGATGGAGCCGAGAAACCTGGCTCTGGTGTTTGGCCCCACTCTGGTGAGGACGTCAGAGGACAATATGACCGACATGGTCACCCACATGCCTGACCGCTACAAGATAGTGGAGACACTTATCCTGCACGTAAGAGCCAACTGTTGCTCCCTGCGATGCAATAAAATCCTGCACCATTTACAAGTTAGTTGTGTGTGTTTTGTCTTAACATCATCCAGTGATGCTGTGTTTTGTTATTTCAACAGCACGACTGGTTCTTCAGTGAGGGAGAGCTTGATAAGGAAGAGAAGGTATGTTGGACCACAGCAGCAGCGGCTTCTTCTTTCTGCAAAGAGATGCAAATGTCATGAATGCAGGGATTGTTTATGCTCAGATGTCCTCATTTGTACTCTTAGTTTGGGTATGGTGATGTATATCTGGATTTTCGTGTGTGTAGGCCCCAGAGGATAAGCGTGACATGCAGGCTGTGCCCAACATTGACCATCTGCTGTCCAACATCGGCAGGCCGGGCATGCCAGGAGAGGCATCAGGTGAGGAAGAGTCAATAAGGTAGTTCAGTAATGACCTGAGTGAAAGCGTAATCTTGCTAGTTTGCATTCACCCGAAAGGAACACAGGAAGTAATCTTTAATACAGCTCAGAGAAAATATCTTTTCATGACTAATGCTAATCAAAACCTTAATGTTCAATTGCTTCCAAATCTAACCTACCCTCCACATTCTGTACTCCTAACGCTACGCCTTATCAAGTGAGACTCGGCTCAGTGTCTTTCCTTCCCAGTAGATCTCTGAACTTCTCCAGCTGATGTTTCTGCTTGTGTATACTCATGATGTTTCCTACTTTATCTCAATTTCTCTTTTTTTTCCGGACCTTTCTGCACTCTTTTTCCCAGCTGAGACAGTGGATCAGCCTCTTCGGTAGGACCAGGTCTTTCCTCTTTGTGTGTTTGTGTTTGGTGTTTCTATTGCGCTTAGATTCATTTACCCATTTGTTTTCTTTCCGTCAGTCTTGGTTTCCCACCAGTGTACCACCATTTCTCTGTCTGTCTGGCTGATATTAAAGGTGAACTCTAGTCATTTTTGCTACTTAAAGTAAAAGCAGAGAAAACTGCAGTTGTTCGCTTGATTTTAAAGAAGAATCCTCCGATAATGGCCAGAGTTCTCCTAAACGTATAAAGTACTGGTAGTGTGTGCTCTGATTAGCCAGATATCACACCTTTGTACCACTCCTAACACTACTACCACTTGTCCAGTGATGACATGGTTCTAATCCATCTAATCTAATCTTATTCCTTTCTAATAGATTCCACCACCAGCGATTCTCTTAAGTCAAAGGTAAGCAAGAAATCTCTTACTTGTACTTTAATTCTGGGAATAGGATCATGGATTCTGGGATATGAAGTATGGCGTGACAGTTATTTGACTGGAATTTGAACATTTCAGCTTTCTTCAGGCTCCAAGAAAGACCTGAATGCCAGGGACTTCCTGCCCATGTCCATCATCTCTGCTGTGACCCGCAAACGTAAAAAATGCCTCAGTGCCCACCTGCAGGGCAGCAGCGCTGACGAGGACTCTGAGCACGAGCCAGTCAAAGCCACCAACTATGGGGGAGGAGAAGGAGGGGGAGGGGAGGAGGAAGAGGATAGAGGAGAGGAAGAGGCAGTCAAGGAAGAACATACCATTCCTAAAAAAGAAAAAAAGGCTGAAAAGGAAAATGGGGTGAAAGCAAGAGAGATCACAGAGGGAAAAGATTCATTGGCGGAAGAAGAAAAGGCTGAAAAAGACATGGGGAACAGAACAGGCAATGGCACAAAGAAATTCGAAAGGGAGAGCAGGCAGAGAACTGCCTTGCCGAGTTTCCAGTGCGCACACCATCAGATCCATGCCACATCCCCAAGACCCTCAACTCTGACTAATCCTCCTTCCCATTTGAGGCCTCACAATCTGGCCAGAGGAAGCCCCACAGTCCCTTTCTGGATCCGCCCCACCAGACTTCCCCACTTCTATCAGGCTTCCAGCTTTCACGGGACCCAGCAGCCAGACTGGAACCAGTCAGCACCAGTCCGCTACAGGAAGACCAGAGGTGGGAGGACGAGGGCTAAGTCCATGAATCTGGACCTTGAGCTGGGCAGGAGTGAGGACAGAGTCAGAGGATGGAGAGCAGAGAGGGTGGAAGTGATCAGAGTCACTGAGGCACCACCATGTCTGCATGGATGTGTTGGGGTTCCTCAGGAATCAATTGTAGGTTCCGGGTCAATTCAGCAAATAGATTCAATTCCTCGTCTTGCCCAGGAGGCTCCTCCTCTCTCCTCCTCTTCCTCGGGATGGATAGACCAAACCTCCCCCGGATCTTCCAATGTGGTCCTGAGGAGATCGGCCCTGGACCCACGGGACAAGACGAGAGCGTGGCGTCGTCACACAGTGGTAGTTTAACCTGACTGTTGCATCCACTAATGCAGTACCAAGTACTTGCCCTTTACTCACAAACACTGGATCATGTGTCGCTGCTTCTAAAGCCAAGTGTCCGTCATGTTGCTTTAAGGATCTCAGTTGTCTCAAGACTCTTCCCTCTTGGCTTTTTATTGGCACTAAAGTTGGCGATGTGACCTCATGGAAAAGGAAATCTTTGACATTGTGTGCCGTTGTAGAGTTCCATCCCAAAATGAGATAACCACCATTTGAAAAATGTGAAACTCTAAAACAATATACAAATTCTACTACTCAACTAATTTTGAGCTATTCATCTTTACTCCTTTACTTACAAACTAACTGTCGAATTATCTATGTCCTTATATAATGTGCAAAGAACGTTAGGGTTTAACACGGTGAATTGAGATCCTGGTGTTTCCCGGAAATTCTCACCAAAATCTAATCACGTTTCCCACGATAAATACCAGTGGTATCCTGTGATTTTTAGCTTGTGTGTTCACATACTGCTCTTCCACACATCTGTTGCAGATATAGTCAGACCTTGAACTGCCGTTATTGAGTCACACCAGAAAGTGGCACGGTGAAGTTCATCCATGAGTCCTTGTGCTAGGAGCTTGGTGAGAAGGTGTGTACTCGCAAGGGCTAGTTGGTGAACTACTGTAGCTGGCAAGCTAACTGCTAACACACTAACCAGCTAGGGACACGCTAGTAGGGACACGCTAGTGTTAGTCAGTCACAATAGCTCTTTCAGCTGCTGTAGGTAGCTTGCTTATTGACAGTTAGCTTGGTTGCTAAAAGAACAATAAGTTCACACAGTTAATAACATCTACAAACCATTCATCCCTTTTGTGAAGCATTTTACTCCTGCAGAGGAAAGTGGATGGTGCAACACAGCTAATAAATTACGGTAGCTTCCAGTGATCTGGACTTCGAACTCTCTGTTCCCTCAAAGGTCAGCACTGTCAAGACAGTTTGCTATTGGTCTTAAATTTTAACAATATAGCGCCAAATCATAACAGAAGTTATCTCAGGGCATTTTTCATATAGAGCAGGTCTAGACCGTACTCTTTATAATATTATTTACAGAGACCCAACAGTTCCTACCATGAACAGCACTAGGCGACAGTGGCAAGGAAAAACTCCCTTTTAACAGGCAGAAACCTCGAGCAGAACCAGGCTCTAGTAGAAAAGTACAGTTGATTGCAGTATTCAAAATGTTGAATTGAATGCAGAAGATCATCGTAATGTTATAACAAAATGTCCAAGAACAAAGCTCCCATTCCTTAAACCCCCAAAAACAAGTGTCCAATAATCCTTAATTTATGATGAGAAATCCAGGGAAAAAACGACCTTCAACCATAATGAACAACAGTTAAAGCTACCATGTGATTATAGCATATTTCGGTGCAGCCGATGTTTTACAGTGTCATTGTTGATACTACCACTAGGTGGTGCCACAGTAAGGAGTTTTCAAACCCTATAGGTAGGGGCTTTAACATATATATATCTAAAATAATGTTTTGGAATGAAACCCCTTCAGTCGTAAATTTAAAATGATGAATGGTGATAATGAATATAAGTAAAGGATGAGATAAGACAATATTAGACATCTGAAACTGAACACCAACAAAGACTTCAGCAGAGTCATTGGAGTCTTTTCATTGCAAACCGACTGTGCTGTACGTATGCTGTACAGTTTTCACCAGTGATGTCTTTGATGTGGGCATGTATCACATATGCACACTTACCTGCCAGCCTGAGTTCAGCACAGTACATTCATTCAATTCAGAGGAAACCACACTAACCCTAACCTTTACTTCTTAGCCCTTTACAAGCTCTTCCAAAGCCTCCTGTGGATCTACAGGGAACTTCAATGATCCGTGGGAGCAAAACATCTCACTCTCTCTCTGTATGCATGGAGTCAGTGACATATAAAGATATGCAAACCTTAAGTGTTTAACACAAGCCTATTGTGCTTCCCTGTGTGTGTGTATGTGAGTATGTTGGGGCGAGGAGTTTTTTGAGGATACTAACACCGTGTTTCGTCAGAGGAGCAAAGTGTTTAAGGCAGCTATGTGAAGTCATGCCAAATTTTTTTTTTCTATTTGGGTAATTTTACAGTATCAGCAGTGTGGAGCCAAGAGTTAAGACAACCTAAGCACTTAGTGCAGCAGAGAGGCTCCAGGTTATATATCAGTGTTACTAAGAGAGTATTGTCACGGGAGCCGTTGAAAATGAGCAAATAACCTCCTTAAATCCAAAAACCATTACCTGAGTAATATTTTTGCATTTTTTCCTTTTCACATTTTCAGTATTTTTGCCTCCTTCCTGGAACTTTAGTTTTGTTAAGCAGAGTCTGAAAAAAACAAAAACTAAATGGAGCTGAACCAAACTGTACTGCCAACCACTGTCTTTCAGACCAGACTCCATGATTGTTTTAATCATATCTAGTCTGTCCTTCTCTCTATCTGTGCCCTTATGCATGTACTTTATGTACGTGGGTGACTGTGCGTGGACCAATTTTGTAACAGTTGTACAAAGCCTTGTTAAGTTAACCTGTGTATATAAATATTATACATAATATATTAAATTATTTGTTTTGAAAATGGGGTTGTTTTTTTTTATTCAAATATGAGCATTTAGTGAATTCAAAATATGCATTTACCTCCTGTAAAAATAAAATGTCCCTCCACCAGTCATGGAATTTATTATATATAAGTATATTTACTCAAGTACTGTCCTTAAGTATAAGTTTGAGGTATAAGCTTGAGTCTTTTCTTTTCATGCCACTAAGTTTACTCCACTACATTGATCTGACAGCTTTAGTTACTTTACAAATTAAGATTTTTTACATACAAAACATATGTATATGTTTTGTTATAAATTAAACTACCCAACAGTTTATACAAGTACAGCTGAATCAATTAGTCGATAAGACAGAAAATTAATTGGCAACTATTTTGATAATAGTTTGTCATGTTTCATGCAAAAACATTTCATGGTTTCATTCTAATTTCCAACATTACTAATATCTTCTATGTCATCAGTATTGTATCCTGATTTTTAAGTTTAAGTTTGAATTTATTATAGAGTATCGTATCCAGAGGATCTCACTCATAGTTCACTTATTTTATCATTTCAGACCATATAGAATAGCCCTATAATATCCAAGTTAGGCCTTAAAATGTGTGTGAGGGTTTAGTGACTTTACATTGAGCTTAACATAGTTATATAACATCAACATATTTTTTTACATTATAGGGACCGTCAGTCTGCGTCCTGCTTGGCAGTGTGTGCCAATACAAATGGGAAAACACACACCACCATTAAAAGACATTATCGGCTTTTACTGCCAGTTTACCGCTCTGAAACTTGAGAGGCCTTGTGCTAAAAATCTTGATATTTGCCACTGAGACTCGACACAACACAAGCTTCTATTCAATATAGATTTTTAATTTGAGTTCATGCTTTATATTATACACAACTGTTCATAACAGGGCAGTTTAGTGATTACACTTGTCATTTCAGCGTACTTTATCATCTGATTACACCTGGAGTCACAATACTCCAGGTGTAACAAAACAATCTGATTGTTAACATTGATATTGGATCCACAAAATTACTGTCACTGTGATCAGAAGTTGTATTCCGGGTGTAATTAATGAACAGTTACAGCTCACAAGCAGTCTAAAGAGCACCAGAGCACTGAATATCAGATTCTTAAATACAAGTCAAAAGATACACTGACAAACAAAAGATTACAATGAAATGACAAGTGTAGCCGCAGAGTCATCTCAGTCAATACAGAGCCGTTCCTCCCCTTTCAGAGTGACAGTGACATTATTACAACTACATGACTTATTAGCAAGACATGTGTGGATTGACTTCTTCCATTGAAAAGCAGATTGTGCCGTTTTTGACACCGATAGATGATTACAAAAGGCTTTGAGCTTATGGTAAAAACCAAAAAGTTATTGGAATATGGTGAATGAACATTATGTCTCACTAACTTAACAACATAACCCAAGCCTTTCCATCAGGCCTCTCATGATCAGTATAAGCACCTATCCAGGTTTGGTAATCATGATCAGTATCAGCTTCCTGCAGCCCAACAGAAGCCGTCTGATTAGCCCAGTTCAATAATTTAAATAAAGATTTATTTGCTGTTGTGAGTGAGAGGATTTCTGGATCCCGAGGTGTACAACACAGCCAGATACATCTCTCTCCAAGCAGACAGTAAGTCCACAACTCTCCCTCCTTTCAGTGCATAAAATGAGGGAGGATGAAGTCTTCCTGTGAATTCATATTTGATTCAATCCTCTCTGCTGTGGAAATTAAACTTCTTGCACCGGTGGATCTCTGTAGGTGAACGGTTGAGTGTCTTCGTCAGCTCACTTCATGAAGATATGCGACTTCTCTTCTGGGCTTTCCTCAGCAGGTAGACCAGACCCTGAGCAACAAACGGCCACACCAGGAAGAGGAGGACAGTCTGACCCGACACATCAAACAGCCACCACCTCTCCTGAGGAGGAAAAAAAATATCAAACATGTCATTATGTGGCCAGGAGCTGTCACAATACTCAAACAGCCCAGACTATTTTACTGTGAAACCTGAACATCACACATTGGAAAACTGACTTTGTAACATTTGCTGAACAGTGGCTGCATGATTGAGAGTCAATCTACTCTCAAGCTGGACCAATCAGAGCACAGCTGGACAACACTGTCTGATACTCCCACGTGGGGGACAAAGCATGCCTCTATGGAAAGGGCAAAAACAGCTAGAAGGCTGCTCTAATATACAGGTCTTGAGACAGCATGTTGTTTTCTTAGCCACTTGGGGGCAGCATAACAGGCTGTAAACCAAACACTGACATATTATCACCTTATAAAGTTGTTGGCTAATGTGTTAGCAAACCAACAGTTGCCTATTCACACATCCAGCAGACACAGAGCAACATTATCATACATTTGGACTCGTGCTTGTAGCACCCTGATTAATGCTAAGTCCAATAATCACTCTCCACTCTCTTTTAGCTCTGTTTTGGTCAACACCAACTCCTGACTCCAACTGTGTCTGGCTGCTGTTTGGTGCAGAGCAGGTAGTGTACAGTAAGTGGGCCGTAAAACCAAAACCATGAGCTAAAAGATGCTGAGGACCTGAAGAGTTGGGTGATAATTTTCTGTGGATTTGTAGATGAATAACCCTAACTCAAGGTCCACTTTCTAGCAGTTTCCAGAGCTTTCAAGTGCATCTCGCAGCCTAACTGATTCAGCACTCACATTCAGCAGTTAGGTTGAATACATTAGCCAACAGTGTAGTGACAGACTGCAGAACTAAAAGAAACTGTAACTTTAACTCATTTTCAGAATATCTAGCAGACATGAGGTGTGATGCTGCTTCTCTCTTACCTGTTGCTGTGAGGCTGCACACTGCGGGCATGTTCTCCACTCTGAACTCTGGGTCTGTCACACACACACACACACACACACACACACACACACACACACACACACACACACACACACACACACACACACACACACACACACACACACACACACACACACAGCAGTGAGCTGCAGAGCACTGAAGGCAGGCTAAACAGTAAGTCAGGTGATACTCTATATTCTTCTTCTCGTCAAACTAACAATGGATGTATCCTACTACCAAGTACTGTCTGTGTATCCAAAGCCTGATTGATCTTCTTCCTCTGAGCCATAGAGCTCCATTGTTGTTCAGAACTATTAAAAACACACCAATGAGCCACACTATTGTACTGGGTGAGCCAATGGGCTTGGAGCTGAGAGCGACAGACAGGGTAGGGAAGTCAGAAAGTATTGAGAGACGGACTAACACATTGTTAGTTTAGATCTTTTCATGGAATAATGCCAACCTACTTTTGACACAGGTATCTTCCTTTTCTTCCTATTATATTTGAAGCTTAAAGACAAAATCCATTAGTTTGTTCAGGCAGGGGCGAGTCCAGGGAGTGGCACAGGCCACTCTATGTTGCCACTTTTGGAGGTACAATTTCTTTTTGAGGACTCAAAGAATAAAGTACAGAAGCTTTATTTGTATGGTGCCACTATGTTGTGTTGTGATTGGTTGGTCTATTTATCTTTTAAATAAAAATTTTAAGCACAGGAATGTAAGAAACTGTACGATACTGTAGGTAGAAGTAAGAAATTACCGTCTACATTAACGTTAAACATCAACTGGTTTTTCCTATATGAATCACACACTTTTGCTGCCAACAAAGAACAGTTGTCATATTCGTGCTTACATGTGTGGCAGCTAGCCTCTCCACCACCTCCAGCCTCTCCATCACACTCCTCATGTCCTCTCGGAGCCTCCGCAGGGCCAGGATGATCTGCTGCTGTAGCTGGGTATCATGCAGCCTCTCAGACCCGCCCTCTGAACCGTCCCCTCCTCCTCGTCCGGACCCTCCACCGCCGCCCGGGGCCCCCCGCCTCGGACTACCCTGAGGAACACCACCTACAGACCATTCATTATTTGAAAACTCTGTTATTATGAAATAATATTTCATAATAATGAGAAATATTCATTTCTATATTTTACACAATTTATTCATTTAATTATTTATTTCATGTCTTCATTGTATTCGTTTAATATTGATCACTGGGGTTTCATATTGTAGCAGCTTACGTTCTCTCCAGTTGTGGTAGGAACCTTCCCGTCCGGTGTCTCGACTCCTTCTGACGGGACCCTGACCCTTTCCATCCTCCGCCCCCTCTCCACCTTGACCTGCTCCGACCTGTCTGACCACCAGACCTCCTTCCAGCTGATGGCTCTGAACCGGACATGACTCCAGGGACACATGGCTGTTGTGAAAACCATTGAACTTGATAACTGGAATCTGTGAACAGAAGTCAATCTTTGAAAAAGTCTTATTGGCATATAATGAAACTCCATTTACACTTCTGATTCATTACTTTTAATGTCATGTTCCTGCTCACTGGAATAGTTAGTTGTAATGTCTTGAAACTCTGCATTGAGGTTAATTTGCTCTGTATATTGTTAATGCCACACGTGCTGCAGCCACCCTTTGCAGTATGCGAGTAAGTCGTACCTTGACGTTGCTGAGTTGCTCCACTGAATCAACAGAGTCACAGAAAATCTCGCTCTCTGAGTCGCTGGTCAACACCAAACCCTCAGATACACCAGAGTCTGCAGAGGCACATCAAGCATGTTGAATATACTTTTAGAGAAACCAGAATAGTCGATTCATATCTGTGTTTGAAAAATAAATCCCCAATTACAGTATTTGCCAATTGCTTACACTCTGAAAGTGAATGCTTAGACATCGTTTTGTACAAGCTAAGTTAAGGTCTTGATGCTTTTGTCTGTGTGGCAGTGAAGTTAAGAAGACGTCTTTCTGTCAGCTCTAACTTTCTGTGCGATCACTCGAGTACGTTCTAGACAGGCAGGAAGGTGAATGTGAAGCTCCTTCCATTACACACCATGAGGGATGGAGTTAGCAGTGAGGTCTATAACCTCAGACAAGTTGAAGTCCTGATCTGGATCTGGATCTGCACCCTCTGGAACAGAAGAATCTTCTTTAGGGCCACCCTGCTCCTTATCCTCACCCTTCATCTCTGCTGGCCTGTCAGCATGCTCACTGCCTTTAAGACCTGCAGTAATGGACAAAGACTCTTAGGTACATCCACACTGTGAGAATCGTGTTAAAAAAGTCACCACAAGTCCATTCATTTCCTATAAAGCCGAAAAACCTGCAAAAAAATGCTATGAAGGTACATGGGAACCCATTTCTCCTGCTAGACTAAATAAAATCAAAAGAGCACTGACAGGTCAGATCTCAGTGAAGTGCTGGTTGGAGGCACTGACCTTCTATGAGTGTGAGCAGTGACTCTGGAGGCTGCGGCATGTCATTAATCACCAGGTAGAGAGGCTCGAAGTGGTGGAAGAGCGAGGCCGTCTTCTCGTTCATGGGCATGGTGTCGATGACCTGCAGAGTCAGTGGAAACCTTACTTGATCACAAGATTGCTGATTAGTCCCTGTGTTCATCTGACCAGGCAGCATGCTGTGGAGAGACTTTTGAGTTATCTTTGTTTTTAAATGCCTCACTTCATATTCACAATGATGTTACTGTGAAATAATCTGAAAACAGCTAAACATCGCCTGATGGCCAAATGTGGGCTTGATGTGCCCTGACACCCAGTCAAGGTGTCAACTGAGATTGCAGCTGATGCTCTTCACATTAAAATTATTTATTAATTTATTGGGGGCATTAATTAAAATGTAAATTTCAGTGTGCAGATGCAAAAGAGCTTATAATGTTGCAGTGAAAAATCTGAATGAAATAAATCTGTCATGTACCTCCTGTGCTACTTTCTTCATCTCGCCCAAGTATGCTGCCATGGCGCCCTCACTGCTCATCTCACCCAGGCGGCTCCAGGCGTCCCTAACACATACACAAGAACAATGAGTCAGTACTTTTGATTAACAATGACACTTTATCATTCATCAGCCTCAATTAATGTTGCCCTAAAGATTTATTGGCAACTATTTCTCTTTTGATTCCAAAAACACAACTTCAATCCTGCCTTACAAACTGGCTATCACAAAACATTCTTCAGTTAAACTCAGATAAATCACAAGCTATTATCATAAGTCCAGACTCTTCCATTGATCACATTTCTCCCCACTTAGGTTATCTGTCCTCTTGCATTAAATCCCATTGTAGAAATCTAGGTGTTATCTTTGACAACATGTCATGTGACGTCCAATCTTGCACAAAGAAATGTTTGCTAAAAGCAGCATGTGCCTTAAGGATTTGCACCTTCTTAATCTGTTAAAAGTTAATTGAACTGACAGAACATGTTAGTGACAGTCCAAGATTTCCTTAAGCAAGACACGGATCCCCAGCTTGCAATATAAAACCCATTGCTGGTCCTTATCAAGAACTAAAAAGGTCATTGGCTGCAACACAGTGAGTTGACACAGTGTGGAGATTAACTGAATTATCTGGGACTCATACCTAAAGACAAAGTAACTGACCCACAGAGAGAACACCACACCAAACTCCATGCAAAAATGTAGCAAACTTGTGTTGTAATGTCTTCTGGCCAAATTAATAAAAAAAACACCACTTTAAAAAACATTCAGAAAGAAGACCACTTATCAGAGCAACTGAATAGCTGGTGTGACTGGTTACAATGATATACAAGCAAACACTGCACATACAGACCATTTGTAGCGACCCACTGGGTCCCAGAAGCCGGGTCGAGGAATTGTACAGGGTCCACACACTGCCTGCTTGTACAGACCGTAGAAACGCAGCATCACCTCATAGGACGGCCGGTAGGAACCTGCAAGATAACACAGACATTTATCAGGTTTGTTTAACTGTCTGCTTGTTTCTGTATTTGTCTGGACAAACAGAAATCAAAGAAGATTGCAGATCACTAAAGGATGTATGCAAGACACAGTAGTTTTTCCAATAAAACGTGTCCTGAAAACAGCATTAAACCAAAATCCAGTATGAAATGAACCATTTAGTGTGACCTTCTTATGTGAAACAATACATATAAATCTTAAAGAAGCCACACTTCAGTTTGACTTGCATGTAATAATAATATGAGGTGACCTGCAACAAACTTTCAGTCACATGGTATGAGAGATAATGTGATGGTTGTGAAAGGCTAATACCATTTTTGGGAAGGTTATGGATGACATCCACTGCAGTCTGAAACTGTTTCTGGTGATCAACCACAGGCTCTGCCATAGCCAGGACTGGCATGACAATCTGACTCGTTTAATCTAGCTGGAGGGACGAGTGTAACTGGAGCTGAGAGAGCACACAAACACAGTTGTTGCAGGAAAAAGTTAGGAGAGTGGAATTAAAAATTAACACTAGGTGACACACATTTGGATCTATGTCACACGCAACACTGAACGGCATTTACCGCATTTATAATATGCTGATTAAGTTTGTGACAGGCTCATAATATCTCACAAAACAGGACAGGAGGTTTCTAGGTCCATCAGCTGCTCACGGTTTTCAGAAAATCGAATAACGAAGAAAACATGAAAGTCCAATGGAGGATACGACACTTTTTTAAGCACTGTAATGCTGTGCTTATAACGCCCACCACTGTGTGTTTCAATAGAGGAGGATTGTTGGGATACAGGTTAATCCTCAGCCTTTATGGCGTAATTACTAGTTATACTGATTATAGCGCTGTTTTTTTATGCTAACGGATTTACTGGAATTTCATGCCGAACAGAAGAATTGCCAGTAGCTTAACTAAAGGCATAAACATGATATTCTGCTGCATATGTATGCCGAGAAACACCGTATTACAAAACTAAAGTTTGGTTTGATAAGACAAAACAAGAACGGGAGTTAGCTGAGCTAGCTAACTTAGCTAACCAAGTTAGGAACCCCGATGTAGCTTAGTAGTAGTTAGCTCTGGACTTACCTCACCGGCTGTGTGTTCTGCCACTTGCCATCACCAACGCGATGCAAGCAGACGGTTTGGTCTTGAACGGAGAGACCAGAGTGGGCTGGAAATGGTTGTTTCAGCTATTTACACGTTTACTTTGACGGTAAAGTTTATCTGCGAAATTGCCCATGGACCAACCTGGACTGGGACTGACCAATCGTCCCCGGCCACTTCCGTGTCAAATCACGTGATACGTATCTGACCACGCCCACTTAAACATTTAAAGCGATAACCCTGGAAAATAAATTATTATTGATAATAATAATAATGATCGTGTAGGAATATATATATATATATATATATATATATATATATATATATATATATATATATATATATATATATAACGCAAGGCACAAACAAGAAGTGTATCATATCCCATATAAAAATTAATACATGAGGTTTAATGTTTATTGATATATATCTGCCCACCAGACCCAGCCGTGCCTTACAAGTCATTATGATTACTTAAATTCTTAAAATCAGTTCTGAAACAAAGCTATCTGTATTTCTGTCCTTTAATTTCTATTCTCGTCATCACTGTTTAAAACCTAATATAGTGCACCAGGAAATTGTTTAGATGGCAGCACAGCCAAGCAAGGCCTATATCAGATCAGATATAGCCATCAATTCATAAAAGACGCTCTGCAGTTCATGTATTACAGCCGGGACACACAGGCTGATCTGCGCAAAGATCATTGCAGCACCGATGACCCAATTACAGCGGAAAGTATTAGAGGATAAACAATTTCAGTTATCAGTCCGTTCATCACTTAAACTGTGATTTCGATAAAATTAGAAATTAGTAGACCGAGAAGAGAAAGGCGATTTCACATTGGACGCAGGAGCGTCTCTCCTCGGTCTATAATCCGTTTAAATTCCGTATGTTGTCAAGCTGCCAGAGACACGCGATACAAAACCCGGAAATACTGAACATTTGCCTTCAAAACCAAAGCATTACAAGATTGTTCATAAAGAATAGTTTCATTTTTATTGATAGGCTACAACAGAAAATAAATCAAATCAAAACTGTGGAAAAAAGGGAAAAATCCTTGGGAAAATTCAGCTTTAATTTCGTAATTTGATTGATCTTATTTGACGGTCAGATGTTGTATTTCAATTTAAATTATTTAAATTAAACTATTTCAGCAATATCTAAAATAGCAATAATATTACATGCAGGACAGCAGAAACGTTGCGATTAAGGATGGGGTCCCAATCACTTTCACAAACCATAAGAACACAACACGCTACTAACATTTGATAAGACTGTGTTTTATCTTAGAAATGTTATTATTATTATTAAACATATTGGGTTCTAGTGCTGGTACTGAGCTCAGAGGACCATTATTTTTTAATTTACGGATGGAGTTTATTACCATTTGAGCCTGACAATTAAATTTCTGGTAAGGAGGACCTACTGAATACAGCACAGATTGAGATATTATAAATAAGATATAGTAGTTGAGAGTGAAGCTCATTCTTAATTCAACAGCAAACTCCTTCCACTGAGGAAGACCATGAGATGTGGTTAAAAGCTGCAGGAAAAGCTAGTAATTGGACCGAATATTATTTATATGCTAATAAATCTTATGATTATTAGACCTGCAGGATTCATAATAATATTAATCATAGTATTACAATAAGATTTACACTTTCCTGGAGAAATGAGCTGTGTGTGTAAAGCTGTGTGTAAATTAGCTCTTGTTGATTTGTGGTACCTGACATCGAAACCTAACCCGATATCCAAGCGACTTTCAGCGGCTTTTATTTTGAAACTCTCCTCAGGAAGCCGTTGCCTGCAGTCGTTTGTGACGCCTGTCTGATTCTCACAGCTCTGTGTTTATAAATGCAATCTCAGTGACATCAGCGGGGTGAAGGTTTGGCCAGACTCCTGTTTTCCTCCTCCAGTATAAAACCACGAGATGCAGCCTGAGCTGCGGCTGTGGAGACTCACGTTTTACTCCTGCAGGAGCTCCATGCAGCTGATCCACTAGACTGCTGCTCTTCTGCCTGAGAAACAGCACAGGACCCGGCCACAGGGAAGGCAAAGGGAGGAAGGGAGGGAGGCAGTGCGAAATAAAGCGCATCTTCCTGGCGTTATGTTGGGCAACAGAAAGAAAGCAGTGAAGAACGGAGCCGGGACGTCCGAGTCAAAGGCCATCGATCCCCTCAGGAGCCTGGGTGAGTGTTTGTGTTACAGCTCCTGCAGTCTGAATGTATTCAATGATTGAAGGTTTCTGATACTGTAGCTGTAACTGAGTGTAGCAATGACCCTCCCCTTCCTCAGCCATGTTATTTATATGTCATAGGCTACATTTACCTTCTTAGTTTTTAATACACATTAAAATCTTTAGAATATATTGATTATATAGATTCAATTTAGAGAATTTCTGTCCTTAGTATCGCCAACCTGCTATTATATATTCTTAATATATTGTTGTTAGCTAAAAGTGTATTTACATATTACATACACAAAACATATACAGTACATTTGTATAATACTGTAAATATTGTATATAGTTAAATCAGAGAAAAGCAGCAGAGTACAGCTGCACAGTGTGCTAACATACTGACTTGAATGTTCTGACCAAACCCCAAAAAGCATGAGGAGGACAGCAGTGATATCACGTATATTTGTCAGTATGTTCTGCTCTATTTAGCATATACTATATATATATAATACATATATAAATGTATGATGTACCATGAGGTATGGTACAAATTTGCACCATACAAGTACTACTGTCGAAGAGATGTAAAATAGAGAAAACCAGCAAATTTTCATATTTCTGCATCAATGATTGATTTAATGAAATTAGATCTGATGATTAAATTGATGAAGTTGATCACTGACTGGAGGTCAGTATGTGTTTATACTTGTTTACAACATGTGGTGTAAATTGGAATTGGGCATTTTTTTTCTAGATAATATGATCAATAACAGAATCTTTTTAAAAATCCCAAAATCCCAAAAGGGAAGGGTGCAGCTCTCCGTCTAAAGTTGTGTGCTCTTGTGACCAAAGAGCAATCTGGCTGATTTCATTGATCTGCGCACCCTCAACCTTACAGTGTTCGTACAAAGTCTTTAAAGTTTGGAAAATGCTTAATTTTAATTGTTATGTTTTCAAGGTTAGGAATATGCTTGAATTCAAATATGCTCCTTGAAAAATGCTTGATTTCTTTTAACACAATCTGGTGTTTCATCATCGACACAGTCACTCATGTAAACCAAAAATCTTTTTAATATTTGAAATGAAACGATCCCGTTGTCAAATTTTTGGTTTAGGTACCTTGAAAGTGCTTGAATTTTACTCTTAAAAGCTGCACAAACCCTGACCATACCAATCAGCTGCAGTAGTGTTTGACTCCTGAGCATCCATGTTACATAACTGAGTTATTGATGTAGAGTTTTGTTCCATTCAGAAGCTCCTGGTGTTGTTTGTCAGGTAGAAAAATAAAAGCAGCGTTTGTGTTTTGGATTCCATCACAGACAGCAGAGCACAGAGCAGCTTCTGCTCTTCAGGGACACGCTGTGTATTTGTCTAGACTGGTTTTAAACTTTGGTGTCCCACATGGGGAAAAAACAAACATTTACCAGCTGCTTAAGCACATTTTCTCCACAACTAGTGGGTATATTTAGGGCAACATATTTCCAGGTGCTAACCGCTGCTGTCCTCCTCATGCTTTTTGGGGTTTGGTCAGTATAATCAAGTCAGTATGTTAGCACACTGTGCAGCTGGGACCTTGTCATCATTGTACTCTGCACACTTTAACCTAATAAGATATGTATGTACAGTAAGCACTTTCTGTAATCCAAGGCTAAATAGAGCAGAACATATTAACAAAAAAGCATTTGATTTAATGTATCAATGCTCAAAGAACTAAAACAAAAGGTCAACAAATGGAGATGTTGGCTGTAATAATACGTTTGATTTAAATAAAATAATGAAAAAAGATTTGATTTATAAGCTCATGATTTGGCTTAGCACAAACTGATGTAATCATACTTTTACATAACAATCAGAAACAGAGTGACAGCTGTTGTTGCGGTGATGTGTTGGTGTAAATCAGTTCAGTAATGCTATCAGTCAAAAGTGAACGGTCAGAGATGGATTTTATTTTTTGATTTTTTAGTTAATGTGTCAGCTTGTCTTAATATTAAAGGGTTAATTTACAGTTTGATTGGGACTATTTTCTCCCAAAGTAATTGTTCACAATGAAAACTGCCAACATGTGTATTGTGTGGATTATCCAGAATAACTGGGACATTGTGTCTGGAAAGAGACTTTGATGTTTGCTGTTTTTTTGTTTGGGGCTTGGCACGGCTAAATACCACTAGAGGATAATGAGAAAATATGTTTTTTTTTTGTAATTTGGGTAAACTGACCTTTTAAGCTCTACTAAGTATTCAGAGCTGTAACCTGCAGTTAAATCTGTTAACTTGAACGGTTAGCTTTTACGTTTGTCAGCCAGCAGGACAATGATCTTTACCAATGATTTAACTCTGGTTTAAGAACAGCAGAGAAATGAACCGTGTCTATTGTTCTGTTCAGATGGCCAAGCTTTTGTTCAACCAAGTGTTCACAGCTGTGAACCTTTATTAGAGCTGTCATATGATACCATACTTAGCCTCAAAGCCCTCCTTAGTTTCGCTTGTGTGCCCGCAGAGACAATACAGATATCAGCAGTACCACTGAATCTCTAAAGTTCAGAGAAAAGCCTGTTAAAGGTCGGGTAGGTAGTGTTTCTTTGGGATCACTGGGCAAAAATTCCATAATAACCGTTCAGCGTATTGTAATTTAAGTGGTCTGAGAGAAAACCTCTACTTCAGCCCCTCCTCTTGGCTCTGTTTTCAGGCTTTAGATAATCTAGCCCGTGACGGGAGACTTTAGCAAATCACAGGTAATTTCAGAGAGAGGGCGCGTTCCTATTGGCTGTTCTACAAAAGCACGTCCCTTCAGACGGTGAAAGCCTGATTTAATGGTGGAAAATCCTGCAACTTGTGATAAATGTCCAACACCTCATTTGCCTACAGCGGTGTATAGAACAAAACACGGAGCTTCTGGCTCATTATGTTTGATGCCATGGTGCTCGAATCGACGTGGCAAAGAGGCCTGATGACAAACAGTGGGGAATAACTTTTGACGGGGGAAAGTGGTGTGTGTGTGTGTGTGTGAGTGTGTGTGTGTGTGTGTGTGTGTGTGTGTGTGTGTGTGGTGTACTAGCCTCTCATCCCGCTGCTGGGCGCTCTGCTCTGTGGCCGTGAAGCGCTGGAGGGGCGTCTTTGACAAAACAAGTCGCAGCGGGGGGGTGGGGGTTGAGGGTTTGGTGGGAGGGGCTTAGTGGAGTGATGCGAGGCAGCAGAGAGAGAAGCGGAAGGTTTTGCACAGGTTTCGCCTACTGCAGCTTTAATACTCAGACACAGTTTTTACATTGAGATGCAGAACAGCATCATCTACAAATAGACACGATCTGTGGTTGAGTAGTTTGTTTATATTTAAAGTGTGTAAAGGAAATTCAGAGACACATTATACATGTTAGTGATGAACTAACTGAAGTGCAACTTGCACCACCTACAACACTGAACTCTTTTTACTTGTTTACTTTTACTTAAATACAACTTGAGCAGCAGGGCGCTTTCTTCTGATGGTGTATTGTCTCATTGTGTTTCATTTTCCTATTTTTATTTAAGACAAGAATTTCAGTACCATTTTGCCAGTTTTCCACCACTGGCCAAATGGTCAATGTGTATCCAACTGACTTCAGGTCCATTTGGATACACATCAGAAATCACATGTACATAATATCACTGGTTTTTGTGTGTATTAGTGCAGCACAATGGCTGTGTGTGTGTGTGTGTGTGTGTGTGTGTGTGTGTGTGTTTGGCCTTTATCTCAAAGTAAATATCACTACACTGCAGACGGGCAGTGCAGCAGTTGTTGTTGCCGTTGTATGCAGCAGCCTGTATCATTAGTCAAATCACGTGGTTTCATCACAGCGACTGAGGAGCACTATTCTGTGGTTACCTGTCGTTCTGAGGTCAGTCTGTTTCTTATTGCTTTCTTATCTGCACACAGAGGAGTGTGCGTGTGCGTGTGTGTGTGTGTGTGTGTGTGTGTGTGTTTTCCCAGTAGCAAGACGCCTTTGTGAGTAGAGTGGCCCAGCCCTTCCCAAACCACAGTGAGTCGTCTGTTTCAGCTGCTGAGTCCTGCTTACTCAGCGTAGGACTCAGCAGTATCTGTGAAGGAGAGCATAAAGGCAACACAGCAGCACCTTTATAGATTCCTTTTTGCAGTGGAAATAGTCCTTTTGTTAGAAAATACAAATTATAATTTCCTTTTCCCCTCAATACACATGTACACATACACATATAGTTGTGCATGGCTGTATGATAACAAAGCCACAGGGCCCCTTAGAGTCCATTTTAAGGCTCTCCTCAGAGGGAACTTGAGATAACTTACATACCACACTTAACTGGATGGTCACTGATGAGATTGCTTGGCTTCTTTAAGTGGGGCTGCAGTAGACGAAGGAAACCATCCCATAACAGTTCTTTTATACTGTCTACATCAGTTGCCACTTGACAGGAGCAACATAGACTTTAGCCTTTATAATGGATTTGTAACACTGAAATGTTAAAGCTACATTTATTCACTTTTTTTGGCCTGTTGGGGGGCAGTGGAACAAGCTGACATATCATCTTATAAAGCTTCGTTTCACTTTGTTTCTTTATTTACACATATAAAACATTTAAAAATGATGTAATATATAATTTGCATGAATGTGAAGGAGAACTGCTTAAAAATCCTCCAGGGGCTTGAAAAGTGGCGTTCTCCTGCAGGCGGCATATTACAGGAAATAATTACAGCAAGTTGTTATGGTGAACATGTTAGCAGACAGTTGCTTATTTGCTTTCTTCAGTTAGATGATGAGAAGACTGATACCACTCATATTTGTGCATTAAGAGGTCATTAGCCTAGATTAGCATAAAAACTTGAAGAAGGGCAAAACAGCTAGCAAACAGCCTGGCTCTCCCCAAGGTTAAAAAAAAAATAGTAATAGATATCCAGTAGGAATAGTTGAAGCATGTAACTCACTGTAAAACCACAATATGTTTTTACATTTCAAAAAATAAAATACACACAGATTTAACATTTTTGATGTTTTACATTTATTATAAATGCTAAAGCCTATTTTTCTTTATGCTAAGCTAAGAGATTAGCCTCCTGGCTCCGAATTCATTCTTAATGGGCAAACATGAGAGTGATATTGATCTTCTTATCTCACTCTCAGCAAGAAGTGTTTTCCCAAAATGTTTAACTACTCCATTAGTATAAAAGATATTGACGTGTGCAGCTTTAAGATTGTGTTTAAAACAATCAACTCTATAATGTGTGCTTCATGCACTTGATTTTGATTTTGTCTTTTACTGACTGACTAAAGCTGTTGAATGTAGTTGAAATATATTTATATCTGATTCATGGGTCAAGACTGCATTTATCACAAGATCTTTTGCATCCTACACTACGCATTCACTCCTACTGAGCTCCCCTCTGCTAATCCAATCCAAGCTAGCCACCGTACTAATAATCCCAGCTCTGACTCACGGACTGCTGGTGAAGAAAGATAAGTCCTCATCTGGATGTGGGTTGACAGATGTTGCACGGTCAGACTGGGAGTACACTAAGAAAGATTTGCCTGCAGTTGGATTACTTCAAACTGACAAAGAACATTGTAGGTTGTAATTTTATGTATCTGCAATGGCAGCCATTGCAAAGTGTGAATGTTGAGCTATAAAACATTTGCAGGAAAGTGTCAGCTCTGTGTAATTTCTTGAATTTATCATTTATATTTTCTATAAAATAGTGTTCTTTTACAGAAGCATATATGCAGAATATTATCATGATTTCTGATCTATTTTTTGGGGGTAATTAGTTTAGTCATAGTAAACAAATGCTATGAGCAGAGTTGAACTTTGGTGAACTTTGATTGCAAATTTGCGCTATTGACCAATTGCAAACCATCTTGTCAGTGCTGACCTCTGAGAAATAGAAGGAAAGTTCAAAATGGAGGAATTTAACGTATAGCTGTCCTTTTCAGACACCCCTGCATCTGCAGAATAAGAAGCAATTCAGAGCTTTCCTCATTGTGTCCATTTTTGCCACGAATGAAACTAGGCAAAATCAGTGCAGTGCATAGGAAGTTGGTCATTTCAAATTGGGAGAAAATAGAGAAAATCTACAAAAAAAAAAACCCTCTTGTAGTTATGAAGGCATACGCCAAAGTCTCAGCATGGGTCATGTTACGGAGATGTTAACGTTGAGAGCAGTAATGATGGGAATTACGGCTCTTTGAAGGGAGCCGGATCTTATGGCTCCGTTCTTTTTTCTTTTCTTTTTTTAAGGGGCAGGGGTTACTAGGTTTATCTGCAAAATAATCACTAGGATAATGATAGGGTAAGATTTGGATCAGATTCAAACATCCCACCAATATATTTTCATTTGGCATGTGTGGACTAGGATTAGCAGCACTGAATGACTCGTATTGCCAGACTTAATGTCAGTGATCTGCATTGTAAACATTACACATGGTGACGTCATGTCCCTCTGCTCTGTGAGTGAATTTACAACTTTGAATTCACCCTCTGTATGAAAAGTGTTATGTAAATAAAGTGGCCTTGCCTTGAATGCAATTCATGCAACACTGTGACTGGCTGCTCCTCGTACAGGGGAGTGGATTTAGGGCAGGCAGTGAAATTTGGGCACAACAAAAAAATGAGCGGCTCCTCAGCAAGTACGACTCGGTTCCCTTCGTTCGTACCAAAGAGCCGTTGACAAGAATCAGATTGTTCGTGAACGTAACATCACGAGAGAGTAGTATTGACTGCAACATAGAGCTGAGTGTCATCTGCAAAGAAGTGGAATTTGATGCTAAGCTAAGCTAAGAAAAGTTGCTGAAAACAATTAAGGTGGTTAAAAGGTGTTGGATTAAGTGTCATGCCTTCAGGGACATCCTACCTAACAGTATCATTAACAGGCTATACATACAGACAGACTGCTTCACATATTGATGAGTGTATTACAAAATCTCTTCTGGCTGAAAGATTTTTTTGCCGTAGAGAAAGGCACGTCTCCTCATTTGTCATCTTCGTAAAAGGTGTCACAGGATACGGCTTTGATAACCGGCCAAAAAGCACTTAGCTAATTGAAAATTTCCTCTCCCATGGAATTTAAAAGTCCTCCCTCCCTGTCTCACCTCATCACCATACAATCTTTCTCACTCTCACTCTTCATCTTCTCTCTACGTTTTCCCTCTTCCACAATGTCAAGTCCTTCTGTCTGTCTTTACGTCTCAGACCGTACCTTGTTATCTCTAGCCGCACCCGACTGCTGGTCCAGGACCAAAATATCAGAATTACAGAGCTCCCATATGAGCTGCTGCGGTCCAACAGATGTATATACACACTAACTTATAATTCTGACTATGCTCTACCCTTTTTTTTCCTCTTTTCATCCTCCCTTTTTCTCTCCTCACCCCCGCCTTCCTTCAGTGCTGCTGAGCTCAGATCAGATTAGGAGATGCTGTGCATACTTTCTGCCATCCTGAACACGACCAAGTACATCAGTAGCCGTCTGTCTTCAAACATCCTTTTTTTTCTGTTTGCTTTCTAGGAGTGGAGGATGATGAAGATGTGAAGCAGATGTTGCAGGGCTCCAGTATGGTTAAGGTATGAACTACTAGTTGTCAGTTATTGGTAGTGGCCGATAATAGTAATAAAATTAGATTTAACGGATTAATTTATCGTATGTATGTGAAGGTCCGCTCGCCTCGCTGGCAGAAGCGACGGACTCTGAAGCTGCTGGAAGACGGTGTCACTGTCTGGTGTCAGTCCAACAAAACCTCCAGCCGGGCCAAGGAGCAACAATCCTGTAAGTGTGTGTGTGTGTGTGTGTGTGTGTTATTGTGTATGTATCCCGCTCCTCAGTGGCTTGAGGCTACATCAGCCGCTACTAGCATAACACACCAGAATCTCAGATCAGGTGATGAGAGCTGATAGCGAATCTACTTGGTTATCAGGTGCTTATCAGGTCATTGATTGGCATCTACAACCTCCTCCCCCTGCTCCTTTCTCATGTCGGAAAAAAGGGGGTTGCATCCGATCAAAGTAAATACAGCAGAAAATGAGGAGGATTTGCACTTTGTAGCATCATGATGATGATGATGATGAACAGCTTTACCTCTTTCATTGAGAAAGGAGTGGACCTTTCTTGATTTACATATTTTTCGTGAGCCCCTTTGAGGCTTATTAATTACCCTTACATATTTATACATATACACTACAACTTGCAACAGCTATGAACACTTTTGCTGTTAGACATCAGCTGAAGCTAGTGCTAGTTTGTTTCAAGCATACCCCTGCCTTTAGACGTATTGACACACCGACCCGAGATCTGTGGTAATAGAACAGGACCTTAACGTTACCTAACCTGATTAGATTGAATTTAGATGCAGTCTAACACGGGTCCCAGGTCAGGTCTTGGTTGAAGACCTTTACCATACACATTAAACACTGAAACATTCGCTTTGGAAACCCTTTAAGGGCCTCCACCCAGAGGTTAACAACCATCTCCATGAGATAATTAGTAACAAGCGAGCCTTCCCTTTGCTACAGAAAGTGTTCCAGAGGAGCTCAGTGCACAGACTGGGTGTGTAAGGTAAAACATGGATATACAGCATCTATTTTTGTTAACTTTAAATGGTACTTACTGCTCTGTACAGACACAGCTCTACCTCTCTCTGCTATCTGAGGGTCACACACGGTGCCCTGATTATAGAGCTCATCTATTTTGAGCCTAAAATGGCAGCCGAGCCGATCCTGCTGTAGCTCAACCAGTGAGATTAAAGGACGTTACATGGTGGTGGGAGTCGGCCCTGGAGCCTGTGGTTTGGTGCTAAATACCTACCATACGACTCAAGCACTAGGTTAGCCTCCCAAGTACAGTACAAGGCCTTTAATTGCCTAGTATAATAATAATAGACTAGATTTGCTTGTGATGTGTGTGTATATCAGATAATTTCGCACCCGAACGCACACTAACAAGCTAAAATTATATTCATGTCGTGTTTATGGCTGAATCGTCTGTATTGTGTACTCCTCTCTGATCCAAACCTGCCTCTGAAAACTTTTCTAAGTAGAATAACTGGATTTGACATGTGGATACGAGAAGGTGGAAGCTCATCACTATACACCCAGTAATTTATCCCACTAGTTTTAGATCAAATGTGTTTGCTATAATGTGACTGGGTGGTCTAGTGGAGTGGTTCCCAATATTTTTGTCTCGTGGCCCTTTAAAATTAAGTAAGTGAAGTCTAATACACTCAATCCCAGGTTATGGCATTAGTGTGGACATGAGCTGAGAGTAATCTTTTCTTCTGAGAAAGTTTCATTTTAAAGAATTTTGGAAGTCTGAAGAGGTGAAAGTATCCAGAAAAAAAAAAAAAAAATTTGTGGAAAATAAGTTTTTTTTTCCTAATCCCTTTAATAATCTTACTCAGGTTGACATATTTGACAGACTGTCTTGTCAAGGGTGTAGGTTTGGTTTCAGAGGTGATATAGATTATATAAAATTCATAAATATATATATATGAAAATGTGTAAAAAGAATATACCACTTTATTTGTATTGGTTACATTTAAATCAATTTAGAATAATAATAGAAAAATAGAAATACTATATAAACCTCTGCTGTATTGTTAATGCAATAACCCCACATAAAGTTCCTGTTTAGTTTCCTTGATTGAGAAGATAGATAACGTTAGTACACTGCATACATACAGTATATTATTGTTTCCAGAATGCACGAACACTTGGCACACTTTGTACTTTACATTATCGAGGCAAACTCTCGCACATAAACCAGAAAAAACGTAAGCAAATAAATGAATAAATCCAGAAGGAGAAAACAAACAAACCAAACAGAAACAGAGGGAAAACATGTCATACCGGTATATCTTGAGTCACATATTCACAGAGGAGACTGATATCTATTTAGACCCAGAACCGGTCCCTCCTGATCGCCACTTATTCTAAGCATACATTACTAAGATCCTATTTCCACCATTGCATTGACCCATTCTTTTCGTTCTGGAGCCTGGAGACTGTTTTTATACCCACAGTAATAACAGAACATCTTTACTACAAGGAGCTCTGTGCTTCATTGCCTTATTTTTGATTCGGTTCTATTCAAACGTCTTTTCAGGAGAGTATTGACTGTGGCTAAAATACAGATTTAATTGGATTTTTTTATTTGAAAAACATGCAGAGAATGTGTATTTTTTCAGCAGGTCTTCCCTCCAGACTAAACAAGGTAGAGCAGCCTGTGTGTAGCTTGAGAGGCAAAACACAGGGCACAGAAAGCCCGCAAATCCCTCGCTCATTAAGCTTATTGCTTTGAGCGCACGGTAACAACAGATGAGCATGTCAACATTTTTATCAACTCTTCTCTTCTCTCATCTGGACTATGGTGACTGGACAGTAAGAGAACTCTGTTTAGATAGATTTTAGTAAGAAAATAAATCTGAAATATTATATTTCAGCTTGGTTTTATTGCTTTTTTCTTAGTTTCTCCACAGTGGAAATTAGGGCCTTGTGTTTTGTCATTGAAAAGGTCACAGAGTTGACCTCAGCATAGCAGGACTACTTGTTTTTTCCAAGTATGTTGCTCAGGTGTATGTGTGTGTGTGTGTGTGTGTGTGTTTTAGTGACTCAATGACACCACCTTAAATACACACTACACTACACAATTAAAGTCAGTTTTATTTATATAGCGCCCAGTCATAACATTTACAGACACTCAACAGTTCCCACCATGAGCAAGCACCAGGTCACAGTGGCAAGGAAAGTCCTGTTACATGCTTACATGTTACAAACTTACTTGCTTTATTATTATTATTATTCCATATCCTTAACCAAGTGTTTAAGTTGCCTTGCCTTAACCGTAGTTAGGGTAACCATGGTTGCGTAGATCTTGTAGAAAGAAAATGGCATCAAATATTAAAAATTGTAATCGTTGAATGTATCTCGGAGTTTTGCACAATTGTCAAATATCAATGTTCTGTCTGGAGATAGAGTTGTTCCCATACAAAGCCTGAGGGCTCACTGAAAGGTTTGATGAGTATGGAAATTATGTAAATCATATGCTATGGCCTTCACAGTCACCAGATCTCAACCCCAACTCAACACCTATGGGAGATTTCGGAGCAACATGTGTCCGTCACCAAAACACCAAATGAGGGAATATCTTTTAGAGGAATGCTGTTCATCCCTCCGGTAGATCTCAGAGACTTAGAGAATCCATGACAAGGAGCACTGAAACTGTTCTGGGGGCTCTTCAAAGCTTCGTCAACTGAGAACTTACATGTATTTGTTATCCGTCCTGACCTCTAAAACAGCGACTACCTCAAATAGGAAAGCGTCATACACCTTATTTCTGCGTAGTTCTGACCACAGAAGCTCCATTCTCTCCCTTCGTTCTTTTATCCCTCCATGTTTGCTGCACAGACATTTGTCTCCTCTCCAGAGAAAACCCACAGCAGACAGACTCCTTCAATTAGTTGATAGTTTGTAATTTGCAAATGTTGCTCCCAGAAGAATGGCTTCTTAATTACCGTGTTTGTTGTTGTGGTCTTCTTTTTTTAAATATCTGATCCCAATATTTTCTGTCCAAGCTCTCAGATATCTCCATTGTGGTAACAGAGGTCAAGGAGAACTAAACAATACCTCAGAAAAACTGTTTACTGAGTTTCCCATTAAAAGCAATAAACCTCTGAAACAACACAGCACTCGTACGTTCCTCTTGGACTCACCTGATAACAGAATGGATGATAGCTAATTGGGCGATACTTTCTCTTCACTCGCTTGTTCTTCCAGTCTCTATCATGGAGGTGGAGTGCGTTCGGGAGGGTTGCCAGTCAGAGACGTTGCGGCGGATGGTCGGCTCGGTACCCGAGGGCCGGTGTTTGACGGTGGTCTTCAAAGGGGCCCGCAAGAGCCTGGATCTCATCTGCCAGAGCCAGGAGGAGGCTCAGCACTGGGCCCGCGGCATCCGAACCCTGCAGGAGCGGGTGGCGAACATGACCCAGAAGGAGAAACTTGACCAATATCCTAACTGTTGTTAATTTGGAAGTGTAGAACTGTCTGCAATGTATATAGGGAGATAATGGTGCCAAGAATAAAAGCACAAGAAACTTCACTTTTAAGGATTTTTTGTTGGAGGCCCCATAAGCCCTCTGTTGGTACTTTTGTCATCCTCCACTATTTTTAAGGAAATGTTCCAAAAAAATCCCTGACACAAAGTGTACAGGTACAATTTAGTACGATTAAATATTAGTTCTGTGCTTAAAAACTCCACCTTGGTCAAACCACCAAATACTGAACATTTTCTTTGGCTTTTTTTGCTGCTTCCTTGACTGTGTTTGTGTGTCACCTGGATTCATGCTTACCTGAGTCGGGCCGACCAGAACCACGATGATAAGATGAGCTATGACGAAGTCCAGACACTGCTGCAGATGATCAATATTGACCTGAGTGACCAGTATGCCCACAGCCTCTTCCAGGTAGCGGAACGCACACACACACACACACACACACACACACACACACACACACACACATACTTAAAAACATTTGGCCTCATATCAATCAGTAATTCAAAGAGTGATCATCTGTGTCTCGCTCTGTTTCTCTGATAGAAATGTGACCAGTCAGCCGACGGCCGCCTGGACCACAGGGAGATTGAGGTTTTCTGCAGGGAGTTGTTACGGAGACCAGAGCTGGATGCTGTCTTTATCCGCAACTCTGCAAATGGCTGTGTACTTTCCACTGTGGACCTGAGGGATTTCCTGAAGGACCAGGAGGAGGACGCTTCACTCATCCATGCCCAAAGCCTCATCCTCACCTATGAACTTAATGAGTGGGGTACGGTGCTTAGTAACAATATATTGCAAAGTACCAACATTTATCTAGTGCGTGTTTAGCAAACCCATTGGACGCTACCTGCCCAGCACCAAATTGGAGACGGACAAAGTTAGCAACATGTTTAACACAGAAAAGCGTCCAGCGGCTAAAAAGCTAGATATTTTGTTCCATGTCTGCTGGATATGCAAGTAAGCTGGACATAAAATAGGAACTAAGGAGATCAGATATGTAAGCTGGTGCCTGTTTGACTAGTAACCAGTGAAGGGGCGGCCCCTACTGGGAAAATACTTTTCTCTTGGTACCAGTGAGTTCCCACGTAAAGACTGATTCAGTAGTCAACGTGATGAGATAAAAGCATGTAAGATGGCTCTCCAGATATGCAAAAGAGAGAAAATGTTTTATTTTCACTGTAGACCTAATGTGGAAACAGGTACTACTACTTTTAAGCACAATCAAAAATGACACCCAGACTTCATGCATGTTTTTGGACATTTGAAGACAAGAGGCCCAAAAAAAGTATTTAGCTGCAAAGTGAAGAAACTGCTGCCCCTAACTCTTTTGCTCATTTATTTATTTATCTAAATGGTCTTTTATAGTCTTAAAATGTTGGAACTCAGATTTACAATCTGGTATTATACCCACTTTTATTTTACTCACTAAGGTCAAAACAATTGAATTAACTTTTGAAGGTTAAGGGGCCAGTATAGTCCATCAGAACTGCTTGTTGCATGGTCGAATAGCTTCAGAAACCCCCCCTCACACACACCTTTCCAACGCCCGACCATTTCTGTAACTTTCCGTAACTTCTGTAACTTGCCGGATCGTAACTTGGACGATCACGCAGTGATTGGCCAGGTGTGTGAAGGTTTGAACTTCTCTCTCTAGCTCTCTTTTTTCAGTCTTTACCGAGTGTAACACTAGGAATGCCTCCAGGAGAGACTGTGAACTTGTTATCCTCATATTTAGACAATATCACCTCTGTCCTCCCTTTATGATGATTGGCCTTTCACTCCACCTTAGACTGTGGCCGCTCAGAACAGCTATAAACACATTTGATTTCCAATGTGGTCGGACAAAACATCGTACAAACTAGTTCTGAACAACCGTAACCCAACGTCTAAACAGCAAGAGATGAGGTGCCGCCTTCTGCATCTCATATAACAGAACCAAAACTGTTAAATATGTAGTTGCACCATGACTACCAGCACCAGTTTGTTCACTATATAATATTTCCCCTCCTTTACTGACGTTTGACTGTTTCTGCCTTTTGCCCAGTGCAGCCCAGAAGAACCAGTTCATGACCCCAAATGGTTTCACCATGTACATGCTGTCTAAGGAGAACTGTGTGTTTAACCCGGAGCATGCCAGGGTTTACCAAGACATGAAACGCCCACTGGCACACTACTTCATCTCCTCCTCCCACAACACATACCTCACCAAGGACCAGCTGACCGGGGACAGCAGCACAGAGCCGTACATCCGGTGAGAGTGACTAGGACAGCACACACACCATTGAAGTCTGTATTACAAGACTGTAATACATCAGTTCAACAAAACTGTCCTGTTCCTGTCTCTTCCAAATGTGGCTGAGAAATACATCGTTCCTTTTGCTTGACTTTGTTAGATGCTGTTGGGATATACGCAAACTCAAATCTCTTGATCATTCAGTCACATCGTTAGCATTTTTTCCATCACGGACAAGTGGGGTATATCACATAACAGTAGTTTACATATCTGTCGAAAGTGAAACAACGTGCTATGGTCACAACATTTTTTTTTTGTTACATTATGGGAAACTATTAGTGATAGAGCCCTGACTCTCTCCTGAAACAGCAGAGAGTCAGGGAGTCAGTCAATAAGTCAGGGAGGCCATGGAGAAGGTCTTTCAGTTGGGCTCAAAAAGGTCCTGGCAAACTCAGAAAGGGGAGGCAGGTCCTACCCCCAGGATGTTGTCTGTATGGGGGACACCTCTTGAGCCTGACTTGGAAAACTGTAGGAACACTAAAAGATAACAACACTTTGAGGAACTCCTAAATCTGACCCGACACGCCCCTCTAAAGAGGAAGGAGGAAGGAAACCAGAGGGTTCTTGGAAGTTTGCCCACTCAGTCTACTCTGCTACGGGTCTCCCTTGGTGTGTTGGCGTGACAGGGCCAATGGTAGGAGCCATCTGGTCCTTGTATAAACACAGTGAGAGTTGTGTCCATATTCTTAGCAGAAAGTGAAGCACGTTCTGTGATTGTACTCTGGATGTAGCTGTGAGGTGGAGAGTGTCCAGCATGTGAGGCTAGACTGTCTCATTTGGGGAAGAGATGCAGTTTCCAGCCCCCATCCTTCATATCTTTCAAGGCATGCATGCTGTGGACAGGAACACAGCTTCTCTCTGGACCTTGTTGCAATCTCTTCTGGTCTCCAACAGAAAGAGATAAAGGGCAATGCCACCATTACTCAGAGTCATCTCTGTTTTAGAGATTCCTAATGGTGATTTTTCTCTTAGAGCCCTGAATCACGGCTGCCGCTGTGTGGAGCTGGACTGTTGGGATGGAGATAAAGGAGAGCCAGTCATCTACCATGGACACACACTCACCTCCAAAGTGCCCTTTGTGGTTGTCATTGAGACTATCAATGAATATGCTTTTAAAGTGAGTACACTACTGGAATCATGTAGAGGTCTATGGTACAGATAAATATCAAAAGTTTAGACACTTTCTTTCTAAATGATTTAATTTGGGGGCGGCTGTGGCTCAGGAGGTGGAAAGGGTCGTCCACTGATCACAGGGCAGGCAGTTTGATCCCCACCACCTCCTGTTCACATGTCAAACTGTCCTTGGACAAGACACTGAACCCTAAATTGCTCGTGATGGTCACAGTAGAAGAATATTTACAGTATAAGAATAACAGTTTGGTTAACAGGACAAAAGATGATTTCCTTCTGGAATAGATCAATCAGTTTCTCCCTGACCATCATCCCTCTCTCCCAGGCATCTCCCTACCCACTGATCCTGTCCCTGGAGAACCACTGCTCCGTGGAGCAGCAGACAGTAATGGCTCGACACCTGCGATCCATCCTGGGAGACAAGCTGCTCACTAAGCCCCTCAGTCATCTGGATCCTCACAGCATGCCTTCTCCAGAGGTGAGGAGACACTGTTCCATAACTCCCCATAAGAACTATACTAAATCTATTGAGACTAATAGTGTATTTAATTGGGGACATAGATAGATTATGCCTACGTGCACTGAAACCACATTCAATTTTCTCTCATAATGGCAGTTTTTGCACCAGCCTGAAACATGAGATTAAAAAACCTGACATGATTAAATGATTTATCCAGATAGATATTTGGAGTGTGCTTGCTGCTTTTCAGTGGAATGAGGATGTGGCTAAAAATAGCCAATGACTGGCTCTTAAGGATTTCACCCTGATACACTTTCTCTCTCTCCAACTGGGTGGCAGGACTTTTATTTCTCTGTTATGTATGTGAGGCATTTGTAAACACTTTCTCTGTCTTGATGGCAAAAGTTAACTTTGTTAGCATTACGTGTGAAGCAGAGAGCAGACTTGTTTGTGTTAGATGGGGAAATCTGGGGCCATCTGCTCTTCTGTGTCCCACATAATCATAAGATGTGTGTGAGGGTTTAGTGCATGCACTCATGATCTGTGCTCCAGTAATCACACTCCCCCGAGGCACCTTCACAATAGCGTTGTCTTCTGGCCACTGTCATGTGTGTAACTGTAATTACACTCAGATGATTTTATGTCATTTACTACTACTTAAGAGCAGTGCTTGGTAGAGTGCTAGAGTCAGGATTACTACTGCTTAAGCACAATACTCGAGTAAATGTACTTGATTACTTTCCATCCCCCAAAGGCTAGTGGTGATAGTAAGTAAAATATTTTTAATGTTAGTAGAAGTAGTGGTAGTAGCAGTATTACTGCAGTAACAGTAGCAGTCATGGTAGCTGTAGCTGCAGTAGTAGTTCTAGTGGCATTGTTAGTTAGTAAATAGTTTAACTATTATATCAATCATTTTCAAGCAAGTTGTTAATGTATAGTGTGTGTGTGACCTGTTGGTGGTGTGTGCAGGATCTTAAGGGTAAAATCCTGGTGAAGGGGAAGAAGGAGCGCGTGGTGGAGGAGGGTTCGTCCAGCTCTTCAGACCTCAGCTCCTCAGAAGAGGAGGCCAGCCACACCGAAGGCAAACCCAGGCAAACGAAAGAGGACAAGAAGGTGGGTACAACACCACCAGTAAAATAGTAATGAGGATGAACTGACAGTGACCAGTTGTTTACCAGTTGGGCTGGTAACGAATGTGATGGCTTTCTGTGTGTGTCACCTCAGCCAGGTGTGTCCAAGCTGAGTCCAGAGCTGTCAGAGCTGGTGGTGTACACCTGCAGTGTCCCCTTTAAAAGCTTTGAAGAAGCAGCTAAAAACCCAGCAACTGACATGTCCTCCTTCTCTGAGAGTGAAGCACTCAGGCACATTAAGGACTCAGGTATGATGCGTGCATGTGACTTTTCAAAAGTAAAAGGAAATGGTTTGCATGCTGCCCACAAATATCTAATAGAAATCCTACAGATTAAAATTAAGATTTGGGTGGATACAGACAGTTGATTCTACTTTGTTAAGGCAGCACAAGGACAAAAGCAAAATGAGTCATCAGCGTACCATTGGACTAACTGGACTAATTGGACTTTTCTTGTCCTGCCCCTCCAGGGATATATTTTGTGCGTCACAACAGCCACCAGCTTAGCAGGATCTACCCCTCAGGCCAGCGCCTCCAGTCCTCCAACTACAACCCTCAGGAGATGTGGAACGGGGGCTGTCAGATTGGTGAGAGCTCATTTTATGTTATTCTGTCAACAAGAGGAGCAGAGAGACTAATCAAGAGTTGTTACTCAGACACTTATTTTAATTGTGTGCTGCCCCGCCCGGTGGTTGTATCAGGAGACAATACCGATAACACACTTGTGGTTTCTCCAGTTGCTTTGAATTTCCAGACACCTGGTGAGCAGATGGACCTAAACCAAGGCAGGTTCCTGCAGAATGGTCAGTGTGGGTACATCCTGAAGCCTCCCTTCATGTGTCAGCCTGGCACCACGTTCAACCCGGAGAATGTTGGCGGAGGTCCTGGCCACAGACCTGTGCTGCTCACTGTTCGGGTAAGATGGCGCCCTAAATGAGTAGCAAGTACCACAATAGTTAAAACAAGTATTTTATTTTCTCAACTGTCAATTTGCATTGGAAAGATAATGATTTTCCTCAACATAGAACTACAGGAGAAGTTTAAGTTTGGTGAATGGATGTTTCTTACTGCAATGCTTCTAGGGAGGTGTAACTGACTGCATCTTGAATCCAAACATGACCCATGGAGGAACTCTATACCACAAAAGAGTACTCACAGAGTCACTGCATCAGAGTGTCAGAACTGCTGGCTCTTCTTGCTCCTTTCTATAATGATTATTATTGTTATTCCAGATTATTTCAGCTCAGCAGCTCCCAAAACCAGAATGGGACAAGCCCAGCTCCATTGTGGACCCTCAGGTGTGGGTGGAGATACATGGTGTTCCCATAGACAACAATAAGAAGAAAACCCATCATATCGACAACAATGGTAAATACCTACAGACAAAAGACCTGTTGCAAATTAAATGGCTTCAGTAGCAGAATTTGGGAATTTCTGCACAGCTTTAAATAGTCATACAGTTAATATTGTAGCTAATGAACACCATGAGATGCGGTTGAAAGCTCCAGAAAAACCTGGTAAATGGACCCTGGTTGAAAAAGTCTAATTGAATGGGTTGTAAACAACAACAAAAAGAAAGTACAATGACCTTGGCATCTTTGAAGTATCTTAAAGATGACAATGACATACTGTGGAATAGTTGCCAGTACAATGGAAAGATTGAGTAGATCGACTAATTTGAAATAATATAAATATATCCATATATTGAATCAGCTCTAATTCCTGCACACTACAGTACGTGTTGTGATTGAGAGTACGCGTAAACTAGCAAGCAAGCAGAATTAGCTAAAAGTAACAGATATACAGTTCAAATAGTTAGAGTAATGGATAAATGGTGAAAATGCTAAAAGTAGTGAATAAATGGTTCAAATAGAGGTAACTGATAAAGTGGTAGTAGTAGGAATGCAAACTTGACTAAACCAACCTAAACATTGACAGTTGGCATTGACAAAAAGAAATATTGATTTTATATAATTAATAGTGTTGAATAACATCCAGTTTAGAATCAATTCAAATGGACACATTTGGAACATGACGGGTGGTGTTGATAAAGAGGTACTTGAGTTCATCTGACATGGCTGTGGGGGTACATCAGACAAAAAAGATTGGGAACCACATACAGCATGAATATTATTTCACGCAAAGTTCATCAAGTTGGTGTGAATAAGTCTGTTAGTAAGTGTTCTTTCCTTGTTTCAGGCTTTAACCCGCGGTGGGACTGTACCTTTAACTTTACTGTCCATGTCCCTGACCTGGCTCTGGTTCGCTTCATGGTGGAGGACCATGACTATACTTCAAGCAATGACTTCCTAGGACAATACACCCTGCCTTTCACGAGTCTCCGAACAGGTGTGTGTGTATCGATGCCAAAATCTAAAGTCACTGTCCTGGATCCATACGTGTGGGGACAGTAGGGTTTGGCTATTATGGGGGCTCTCCTGACCTTCTTTCCTTTATCTCTGCAGGTTATCGTCATGTCCGCCTGTGCAAGCTGGATGGCTCCAGCCTTTCACCGGCTTCACTCTTCATTCATGTTAAGATCACCCCATGTCAGGGCAGTCCCCAGAAATCATCAGCTAAATCACCGGCCAGGTCACTGTCCAAGTCTTTAGCCAAGAAACCCTAATCCCATCTCTACCCCATAGCAACCTGAAGCATTGAAGCCACCATGGGAAGATCCCAGGACATATCTGTCTGGATCCAAGTGATGAAAGATCTGGGCCCTAATTCATAAAACCTAATGGTTATAACCTTGTCTTGAAAATGTTGCAGCTATATCCTCAACCTGTCTATATTTTATAGAAAAAGAGGATTGTGTTGTTGTAAATATGCGAGCAGTCAAACTGACCAGCAAGAAAGAAAACACTGTTATGTTTACAGCCGAGTATATTATCTTCCCATGGGTGTGTAAACAAACAAAAAAATAAATGGAGATAGAGGTAAATACCATCAGCGACGAACCAAATGTCAATTTTGGCTATGGTTGGTAGTTTTAACTGCATTCCCAGCCTCGTTCCCTCAGAACAAATCTACCAGTCACTGTGACTGGTGGACACTTGAAGCCAGAACTGTCTCTTTGATCCCTCATTTAATGGAGGGTTGTTTCTCAGAGCAGGACTCGAGAACTTAATGACCGTTGAACCAGCCTGCAGAAATCTACATATATTAATCTACGAGACCATGACCAAAGTTTGGTGCTAAATTTTGTCTCTACATTTTGAACACTCTCAACAAGTCTCAAGCCTTCTGCATGAAGTATCTTATTTTAGTGAATAGTCTAGAAATGCCTTCTGGTATGTGATTCGAACATTACTTGGGTAGGGTAGAAGTGATCCCTTCCTAATGTGACTGTACTGTAAAAGATGGAGGACAAATCCACATTCATCATTCTCTAAAGTTCAGCTAAAGCTAATATGGAGGCACGGGTACACTTCAAATACTTGTCAGATCATCAGAAGAGCATCTGAAACTGGCCAGGTGTGCAGAAGTGAGAAAGTAGGGAAGGTTTGAACTTCTCTCCAAAGCTCTCTTTTTTTTATTCTTCAGACAACTATGTTCTGTCACTTTTTGTATAAATAATTGTCTGAAACTATATGCCGTTTTCCCTATTTGTGCAATTATTGCACCTTGCGCCTCTCTATGACGGCAGGCTTGTCACCCGATCTTTGAGTGTGGCCATTCGGAACGGCTATAAACACGTTTTTGCGTGTGTGGTTGTAAAACACTGTCTTTTCGAGCATGCCCCTGTAATAATGAGACGATAAAACAAAATCCAGGAAAGCCAGTTTAAAAGTTAAACCGGCTGAGGCTTTACTGCCTGACGATGCTCTGCCAATGGTGGCTTTGCTGACAGAAATGAGGGGGCAGACTTGATGTTGCCCTGATGGCCAAATCAAGTGGGTATCTTTTTCCTGGCAGTCATGAGGTCGTCATTTACACTACTACCAGGAAGTATCCCTCTATCGCAGCTGATCAAAATAATGTCCTGGGAAACACAAAGAGGGTATTTCAAACTAAAAACGCTGTAACTCTGGAAGATAGCCGTGCCTCATATTGGCTTTAGCTAGCTTTCTTACAGTGGAGTCACACTAGGAAGGATCTGTTCACAGCCTGTATGAACAGGAGGAATAATTACAGCAACCAATAACTCTATCAGCGTACATATGGCATGTGTTTGTATTAAGATATGTGATAAAATCTTCATATTTCGAGGTTCACTTTAAAGCTTTTTCTGAAGCTTTCGACCGCATCATACTCACGTTTACATGCACCTTAGTTTACATGCACCAGAGTTTAAGTTTCAGTCGGACTCTGTGTAATTCCCTGTCCTTTTATCCACCCACTCCACTGTTACTCTCCCTGTCTGAAGTCTTTTGTAATGCACATGCGTACATGTAAAAATCTGATTAGAAACCTAGTTACCTGTATGCATGGCAGAGAAATGATTGTGCTTTAGGCGAAAGTAACCAGGTTTCTCTAATATCTCCTACACGAAACAGAAACTAGTTTACTAGAGAAAGATGACTGTAACCCGGCGACTTAAGTGCATGTAAACACACAAATTGCCTCTTCAGGGTTACGATCGCACTATATATATATATATCCACTTGTTATCACATGACTGAATTTCAGAAGGTCACCTGATGACACCTGAGGCATTCCATTTGCTGAAGAAGACTATGGGATATGGTCGAAAGCTCAGATAAAGCCAGTAATTGGACCTTGAGTCTCTACAGATATGTGCTTGTGTATCAAGATAGAAAAATTCTAACTTATTTTTAAAACTGTATTAGGGAGGGCCGCGTAAATCTGAGTCTCCAACACTATATAGCAAAAGCCAAATGGAAAATAACAGTTAGATTTCTTTTAAAGATGTTACTGTAGCACCCCATAATAAGGCCTACTGACAGTTAAATCCCATCTCAGTATTTTTATAATGTAGCCTAGTGTATTATGTTAAATGTAAAACATATTTTGAAGGGATTCGTTTTTTGCTAAATGTTTGATTCAAGGTGTATTTTAGCGCGACATAATTTTAATCCACAGTATATTTGTTCTTTCTTTTTATCTGTGAATGACTGAGACCAAACGATAACATTAAGTAGATTACTAGAGTTTTTATATTAGACTTATAATTTGCTCAGTTATGCAATAGCAAAATGATGATGCACTAGATAAATCAGCTGCCTTATTGTTAGCTTGTTAGATGAGATATACATGATACGCTTCATAGTTGCAATGAGTTTTCTTTGTTTTCTTTGTCTTTGTTTACTTTGTGTTTCGATGTGTACTGTGCGAGTGTCAGCCTCACTGATGATCCTGCCGACTGTGACATGAAGGCTTTATTATTGTCAGTGTATGAACAGATTATAAGATACATTTACATAACTCTGTTAAGTCATCTACTATAGGTCATCATGTTAAAGAAAAGGTTTTGTACAGTGTTGTTTTTATTGAGGAAGACATTTGATTTTGTAAGTTTTTTGTCAGAGCTCTCTCAGTGCTGGCCTGGTGGATCCGGTACCTTCTTCCCGAACTTTATCCGGGTGGTTGGGATCCTTAATGATTCTCCTAGCCTCATTCTTGCTTTCCTCAAGCGTCTGAGGTGAAACAGTCTCTCCCTTGCCTTTCTGACTACTGAGTCAGAATGCAGTGCCCAGGTCAGACCACCAAGCTACTTGAAACTGTCCACCCTCTCCATAGAGGACCCGCTGAAATTAAGGGGGCCTAGTTCCTTCCCTGCTTCTTCCCAACGTTCACAAAGCTCCTTAGTCTTGCTGACGTTCAGGAGGAGGTTGTCCTGACACCAGCGGGTCAGGTCCTCTACTTCCTTCAGGTCGGCCTTTACATTGTTAGCTGTGTTGTCAGCAAACCTGAAGATGGTGTGCACAGAGACAACCGCAGGGGGTTCAAAACGCAGCCCTGGGGTGCTCCAGTACTAAGGATGAGGGTGGAAGAGGTGTGTCTGCCCACCTTCACCACCTGGGGTCTACCCGTCAGGAAGTCAAGACCCACATGCACAGTGAGGTGTTTAAACCCAGGTCCTTGAGCTTTGTGACGAGCTATGAAGGGAACTATGGTGTTGAACTGCAGTCGATGAACAGCAATCTCACAGAGCTCCCTTTCTTGTCCAGGTGAGATACTTGAGATCAGTATTAGTCTTCAAGCATCTTATAAACGTATGAAATAATCAAACAGCTTCAGAATATGTTTGGTACAATGACTGTTTTCTCAGATGAATCATTATCTGCTTTGTCAATTTGGCAAAACATATTATCAGAAAGTTTTTGTAGAATTGGTGTCAAATTTGAAGTTTTGGAGCCAACGCCAATACTTAACAATCGCCAACAAATCCCAGCCCTGATTCTGACAATATTGCACTTACTCACATGTATCAGGAACTGTAAGTGTAAGAATTACATACTGTATATGGTTAAGAGACCAAAGTTGTGTTTTTTTTTAAATGTAGCAATAACGAGAAAAACTGTAACTGTACAATTCAAAGCATAAACATTGTTGTTGTTTATTTATTGTATCTGAAGTATTTTACTGTTTGCTTTTGTGCTGCACCGGCTGTATAGTAATCAACCTGATGTTATTTATTTAAACAGGTCATGTATACACGATGATAGAATAGAAATGCAATAAAACATTCTGAAAATAGTTCTGTCAGATTATTAAGTTCAGCATTATATTATCTTTTGTGATCATCATATTATGGCTCTATACAGAAAACTAAAAGAACACTTTTATTTATTGAATTTGTTATGTCAGTGTTCACCTACCTGTAATGACTGAAGAGACTAAAAAGCAAAATTCTGTTTTATGGATCACTTAAACATGAATCATTGTCCATAAAACTTTCGTTTTACGAGCTACGCTGTTTACATGGGTGAGCAACTTATATATGTTTATTCTTTTCCATCCAAACACGCACCCTCTTTGACTGGAAAATGCTCTTGTTTGTATTTGCAAGTCAAATCTCAGTCACGTTTAAGTGTGCAGCACCTCTTTAAATTTGAGACTTTTAACTTACAGAATGAATCAGTGTTCAGTATCCAGAGGAACAGGACAGGGGCTTGAACCTGCAACCTTTAGTTTATGAGGTGGTCTCTCTAACCTACCAGAGGAGTTCATGCTGAGTGGGACAGTGACCACCAAGCAGAGCCACACTCCATATGCTGCAGGCCTAATTACAGTCACTATGCATGCTCCTTAAAACAGGAGTTGTAAAGTGCTCAAAGAACTTAAACATATCAATGCCCATAAAAGAAAATAAACTATGGTAATATAGCAGCATAGATTCACATTTCTATATGTTGTTTTTATGGTAATACACTAACAATGACACACCTTTCTGTATAGCTTTTTATATAGTAATATAGATATACTGCCATGTGAGGAGAGAGAGAGAGAGAGAGAGTCTTCACATTTCTCCTTTGGGGGCCCCATGGTGGCCAAAGGTTCCTCAGGAGCTGCTTGGTTAGCTTATGACTCATATCAAAGGTGAAATGTTAAATGTGTTTGCATGACTCTGCATGAGTGTCTGTCTGCGGTACTGATGTTTGAGCAGTGATGTGTTTCATGCTGCATCTGTACGTGAGGTGGTGGTGTCTGTGTGTGCATGCAGGGGTGGATCCAAAAAACAAGACTGACCCATGTCATCCAACAAATAGAGTCCTTTTAAAATCCACTGGAGATTTTGTTCTGTGGATCCTAAGAACAAACACCTGCACACATGAAGGGACACAAATATGATAATATGTAATATAATATATGCATACAGATAATAATATTAATACATACAGACATATATATGTCAGTGTGCAAAGGTCAATTACGTGAAGTAATAAAGAAAGTAATTTCAATTATTAATTTTCTGAAGCTCTCAAGCTTTCAGTCAGGTGTAGGCCATGCTCATTAGGCTTTCCTTGGGGTTAATAAAGCTGTGCATAACGAATTGTATCTGAGTGCCTTTGCGCTTTTACGCATAGTAATCAGTTAACGATAATAAAAGTAGGCTAAAACAGGTAGTAGGCTACATGTTTGAGCAGCTCCTTACAGAGGTGTTTGAACACAGCGGCCACCAGGCGTCACCATCACACTACTTTATCAACCACCGGCTGTAAGTGAAGCTGCTGCGCCAGCGGATGCCAGTTACACAGTGTGTATTTCTGGGGGCTTTTATTGTGAAAGGTAAGAACTGTGAACAGAACTGTGGATCTGTTATGCGCTGCCTTGGTCAATGTTGGAAAAAAGCAGTAAAGAGTTGGCCACCGTGGTTCTCCGTGTTGTTATTTCACAATTCTTACAAGTATAGGCGCACTCATAATCGCCAGTTACAAAAGCAAAGGCAGTGAGGAGCTTATTTTAGGCGGGCAGCGGCTTTTGGACTGAAAGGAAACGGAGACAAACCAGTGCGATTACTGTGTTTCCAGAAAAAAATCTATTTTAATCAATTATCCACTTGGGCAACTCCCCATTCAGTCACGAGATGAAATAGCAGGCTGATGTGTCATGTGACGTCTTCCCACCAATCAGAGCCTCACAATAAACACTTTGGAAACACAGCCAGGAAGTAAAAAGAACCCGACTTGTTATCGCTCTAAGTTTCCGTTGGGCTGGATTTCTCGCGCATATGTTTTGTCCTCTCGGCGGTCTTTGTGTGTAAACTAGCGGTCGAAATTTGTGTATAGCGCAATGGCCAGTTCATTCCCGAGTGTATCCGAGCTTGTAGCGGGAGCTCGGCGTGTGTATGGGCAGGTGTTCGGGGAAGAGGCTCCTCAGGTGGCGGTGTGTGCTCCTGGAAGAGTCAACCTGATAGGGGAGCACACTGACTACAACCAGGGATTTGTACTTCCAATGGTATCATCATCACTGTTCACCTGGTGCCACACGGGTTATCAGTGGGATTTGGGTGAAGATAAACATACCGAATGTTATTTTGAAATCTGGCGGTGTTGCATGCATGCAGTGCACCCAGCCACAATTACTTATGCAAAAATGCAACTTTTATCACTGACCTGCCTGTTGTGTAATCTTGCATTAACAGCAGTGTTGTAGTTCAAAATATCAAGATTTCATCTGCTGTTTGGTGGGTCACTTGCCTGCAGAATTTAACAGAAGCGCAGAACCTAATTTTGCACTTGAACTGTAGTTCTGCATACCAGTAATAAGCAAGAAACGTTATACTTCCTGATTTTTTTTAATGGAGTTTGGCAAGATATTTCCTCTCTGACAAAGAGGAAAAGATAACACCCCAACTGCGTGTGTTTGTTTGTGTTTGGTGTGTCAGGCGCTGCCCCTGGTGACTGTGGTGGTAGGGAGTCCAACCTCTGGCCAGGATGTTACCGTGGTAACGGCAACTGAGGATGCTGATAAGCCTCTGAGGGTGGACTTCAGCCTGCCCAGTGATGGATCACCCCTGTCTCCAGGGTTACCCAGCTGGGCAAACTATGTGAAGGGTGTTATACAGCATTACAGGGGTAAACAAATGAGCAATGACTGTACACAGCAATAAAAACATTACCTGCGATTTATTGTCAGGGTTCATACAAAGTCTTGAAAGTTTGCTTGAATTTTACTCTTAAAAAGCTGTACAAATCCTGTATTGTAATTAGGTATTATAATTTAAAAAAAATATATATTACAGTTTATTTTTCATTTTTCTTCTAGTCCTGTCAAAGTGAATGAGAACAGCTGTGCAGCAGAAGCTTGTTGATCTCACAGATGTTGTATTATCCTGCCTCGTTGGACACTACAGGATATTTAACGTGTGCTTTCTCTGTGTCTGGTGTGCTTCAGCTCCTCCTGTCCCAGGTTTCAGGGCGGTGATAGCCAGCAGTGTCCCCCTGGGAGGAGGTCTGTCCAGCTCTGCCTCTCTGGAGGTGGCTTTCTACACATTCCTGCAGCAACTCAAGCCAGGTGAGAATCTGATTACAGAGCGTTACAGTCAGACCAGTGTGATATTCAGTAATTGCAGTCAGGAAGAAATCTTCAGTATATATGAGATAAATGATGTCCAGCTTGAAATTCTGCTGCAGCTGAAGCTCAAAATGAAACAAAGCCCTTTATTTCTACAACCCTGCTGGTTGATCTATGAGCCTGGATTTTTTGGTATTAACTCTCCATCTTTCTTCATCTTTCAGATGATGGAGACAAGGTGTCCAAAGCAGTAGCCTGTCAGCAGGCAGAGCACACTCATGCCGGTGTTCCCTGTGGCATTATGGATCAGTTTGTGTCTGTTCTTGGCAGGGAGGGGCATGCTTTGCTCATTGACTGCAGGTAGTGTAAACATCCAACAGTCTTTGGTAACATCGAGATGACTGGTTCGTCCCTTTTTTTTTTTTCCTATTGGCATGTTTTGGCCACTATTATCAATCATGTACTTGTTTGTGGTTCGACTCAGGTCCCTGGAGGCCACCCCTGTCCCCCTGGCAGATCCAGGCCTGGTCATTCTCATCACCAACTCCAATGTGAAGCACTCTCTGACCGGCAGTGAGTACCCCACGAGACGCAGACAGTGTGAGGAGGCAGCCTCCATCCTGGGAAAGGACAGTCTCAGAGATGCTACCATGAAGGACCTGGAGGGTGTGAAGTATATTTTTTATTATCCTGTGCTGATCCATTCTGTCCCACTCTGTCTTATTTTATAATCCCCTGTCCTCGGCTAGCTTTCTGTCCTGATTCCTGCCCCATCCTGTCCCCTTCCATCCCGTTGATGTAGTTCTCTCTTGTCATGTCTTTTACTGCCCTGTCCCATTGAGGAAAAAAAAGAAAATTAAAGAACATGCAGTTTAATTTCAGGGGCTTTAACATCCGATAAGTCCGTTGAAGCCTTGGTGTGAAGTTTTGACCTTCGCTATCATTTCAGAGGCAAGGGGCAGATTGGATGATGTGACCTATCGCAGAGCTCGTCATGTGATTGAGGAGATAGAAAGAACTGTTCGAGCTGCTGAAGCCCTGAAGAGAGGAGCCTACAAAGAGTTTGGCAAGCTTATGGTGGAGAGCCACAACTCTCTGAGGTACAGTTAAAGCAGCTGTATCACATCTGTTTAACCTGGAGAGTCACTGTTAAAGGACAGGATCCAGGAGGTGTGTGCTAACGTGATGTCCCTGTGTCAGAGACCTGTATGAGGTGAGCTGCAGAGAGCTGGATGAGCTGGTGTCTGCAGCCATGGAGGTGGAGGGGGTGTTTGGCAGCCGGATGACAGGTGGAGGATTTGGTGGATGCACCGTGACTTTGCTGCAAGCCCATGCCATTGACAGGACTATACTCCACATACAGGTTAAAACCCACACACACACACACACACACTATATACTGTAGAGACCATGTGTGCTATATGTAAATGATCAGGATTATCGTCAATAAATAAAGTTTTTTTTAAATCTATGTATGACAGCTGGTAGATACAAACAGTTATCAGACAAAAGCTGCCTTTATTAACATTTCAACATTTGGCAAATAGCTTGTTTATTGTCTTACTGGGAGTTGGACAAACACAGCAATACAAACTTTATCTCTTCAGTTGACTGTTTTTCTACGTGCTGTATGTCTGTTGTCTGTAATACAACAGATTGACTCTGCAACAAAGTCAGTTGTGCTTTTGTTTAGTTGGGAAATTGAACTTTTTTTCAGTTTTTCTGATTCTGTTTTCTGGAAAATCTCTGCATTCCAAAGCGTATTTGAAATGAAAAGTGTCCGAGGACATTGTTCATTTGTTCACAGGGGATAAAAAGCACTTTTCAGTGTTCTGGCTGTCACTTTAAGGGGGGGCATTTTAGACAAATTGCCAAGTCTCCCCCGTGTCTTGCTCAGACAGCTCCTGTGTGTGTGTGTGTGTGTGTGTGTGTGTGTGTGTGAGCTGAGAATAAAAGCGAGCTTCGTGGAGATGGAGCCAGAAGTGTCCAGTTATTAGCATGCTGGTCTGGTCACCGTGGCCCTGCTGCCTTTCTGCTTTAACGCAGTCAGACTGTAGGCCTGCTGTTGGCTTACACCATTCAGAATCCTGCAGGAGACACATCAACAAAGATGTGAATTTACTACAGAAAATCACGGGAAACACCTGCATTTATAAGGACAAAGAAAAAAGAAGCTGCCTTTTACAGGTTTGAAACAGACTTGGCAGATCTTTCCTAACTTGGCCGTATCCTGACTACCACTGTGGCTTGCTAACTGTCAAAGGAAACAAGTCTTTCTTGGAAACAAAAGGAACACTTGAAACTTCCAGACCCCTCAGTCCTCAGAATTCCTGACCACAGCAGAAGGATCCTTGTCCTCCAAACAACAACACCAGAGAAGGCTTCACAGGATCATAAAAGTCACTGCTTCGCCTCCAAGATGCTGAACCTAAACTCACCAGATGACAACAGCAACAGGAACTCTCTCCAGGACCCGATGTCATTGAACGTCGGTGGAGAAATTTACACCACAACCCTGGACACTTTGACACGCTGCCGTGACTCAATGCTAGGCGCTATGTTCACCGGACAAATCCCTGTGCTTAGAGATAACAAAGGAAATGTTTTCATAGACCGCGATGGTAAAGTGTTCAGGTACATTCTGAATTACCTGCGCTCCAGCTCCCTGGACCTGCCGGATGACTTCACAGAGCTGGCACAGCTGCGAAGAGAGGCTGATTTCTTCCAGATATGCCCCCTGCTGGAGGAGATTCGCCGCTATGAGGCATCAGTGCCTCTCAGCCTTAAAGGAGGGCCGCTGGGAGCCATGATTATGATTAATGTTGACTCCAAGGTACGTGTTTTAAAGTTACACCAATATGTCAGTCTGACAGTGAATCAAGTCAATGGGCCTGATGCATGAACCACTTGTACGAACAAATGTGTTCGTAAGTGGCACGTACGAGTGATTTAAGAGAACTTGTTGCTACAAGCAGGTAGAAATTCACGAGGGCCCAGATCTGTCTGCCTCTGACTGTACATGGCGGATATTTATATAATGCCTTAATCTGAATAAATTTAAAGTTTAAATTTGATAGCAAAATCAAGTAAAATAAGATAACGACATAAAATGTGCCCTTATTGGCATATTTTGACACTGCAACTTAAAGCCTCCATTTTCTGACAGCTGCCTCGGGGTCTTTATCACTGTCAGGGGAACACAACAAATCCATTATAGCAGCTGACAGTGTGACATCTCCTACTGTATAATATTCTCTTTATTCCTGTCACAGTACAGCGCTGCTCTGACGACACAGCTGTTTTAATATTATACTGTTTGTTTCGGGTCGTCTGTTTTTCTTACTCTTTGGTAACATTTTTGTGAATGAAATTTGCCCACAAACAGGTTGGAACAGGCAGCCTTAAATAGCAACTATAGCACTGATTATGCAAATGATCCACCTCATGAACAGGGGACATTCATCAGGGTGAAACTATAGCAATTTACAACAAGTTTGTCCAGTTAAAAGAGTTTGGTGAGTGTACGAGCAAACCTCAGAGAAAAAGTGTGAGAGATTTGGGATGAGGAAATAAAAATGTTTTTGCATAAGGCCCATTATTTGAGTTTGAATTAAGATTAGATTGTTATGATGCAGTTTTCACATTTATTGTAGAATTAATATGTGGTACATGGTTTACATGCTGCGCAGTGCATAGATTCAGGTCGGCAAAAGCGGCATGTGTCAAATTAAAATGGAGGGGAAACCACACCTAACCCACAATAACCAACACTGTGCCTGTGGGGTTTTAGCCCTATACCACTGGAAACAACAATTACATTTCCAGAAAATGTTGTATCTCAAGAAAAGTTTATTCCTATAGCTCATTAGAAGTGATTATTGTGGACAGTCAGTCAGAGATCTGGAGGCTCTGAACTAAGCTAAATGGACAGCGTACTGACTCTTGAGATTGAGTCAGATTTGGTCTGGTCTCGTGAGACTAGGGAGAACTTAAAGGAAAAATTAGACATTTTGGAAAATATGCTTTTCCCCCCTTTTTGCCAAGAGTCAGATAAGAAGATTGATACCATTCATATATGAAGCTACCGCAAGCACCTGGCTAATGTAGCTTAGCACAAAGACTGCAAACGGGGAAACGGCTAGCCTGGTTCTGATCCATCTTCTAGGACCTCTAAAGCTCACTAATTAACATGTTATATCTTGTTTGGTTAATCCACACAAAAACCAAAGTGTAAAGGTGATCTGACATTTGTATTGATTAAACAAAGGAGAAATAACGTGTTTATTAGTAAGCTTTTAACACGTTTAAAGTGTGTTACGGTGTTGTTTCCTTTCCCTGTGTGTCCAGTCTTTGTGCAGTGAAGTTAGCTGGCCGCTGACTGTAGCTTCGTATTTAGGGCACAGACGTGAGAGTGGTATCAATCATCTCGTCTAACTCTTAGTAAGAAAGTCATTAAGCACATTTCTCAAAATGTCGAACTTATTCCTTTTACCTGAATTGAAATTTTGATTGGATTCAACGGAAAAATACATGAGAATATTTTACTGTCCGTCTATCAGCCTGGGTTTCAATGGAGAACTGTAAAACTCTAGATAATTCTGGCCTTCATTAACCTTTTGAGCTAATGTTTACCGTATACACAGAATACGGGCAGAGGATGTATGTGGGCATCTGTTTGCACATCCAGAGACATGGAAGGACCGGTTCTTTGTTTGTGTACACTCTGGAGAACGTGTAGTCAGCATATTCTACCTTCTCATTCCAGGTCCGCGTTCTCCACTTTAACTTACGCCATGGGCCAGAAAACTATGAGCTTCGCACATGCTCCGTGCGAGCCTTCACAGTTGACCTCTTTTGTACCTGGAGAGCCTTCCTGGCTCTGCTCTGTGAGCGCTTCTCCTACAGAACATCCCAGGGTCTCACTAGCCCCCATCCATGCAACCCGAGGCAGAACAGGCTGAAACTGGAGTGGGTGCCGAGGCCTAACGAGCTCCCGCAGGACCAGTACGACAAGCAGCGCTACCGGGGGCTAACTGTTTCTAACCCTGAGGTCACGCAGTCAGACGACTTCATGCACTGTGGCCAATATGAAATAACGGACATGCAGGGGTTTCTGGAGGAGCTGCTGAAGGTGTCTCTGGCTGAAGGGTTCAAGGTTGATCTGGTGACTCCTGACCCAGCGGAAATTCTTAACTGCACCTCACTTCGGCTTGTCAAGTCCTGAGCTTTAGGCGAAGACCATGAACTAAAAGCACCAGAACTGAAAGAATTGTCCTTAAGACTTAGATTGTTTAATCAAATCGTTTATGAATTAGGATTAGGGTTAACATTATACAGATTATGACTAAGGGGTCGTTGGAAAGGTTTTTTGTTTTTTTGTTTTTGGTCTGTTCTCCTCATAGTGTTTACCAACATAGTAAATAATAAGCTGTGTTAAATAAAAGATTATGTTTTTTTACAAATGCTGACACGTCATACTGTGGACATTTGAATGTAACTTAGCCCTTTTATCTGTCAAGGTGTGTCAAAGCACCTTTAACTATAGAGGTGGAGCCGGGAGTCGATTAGCTTACCTTAGCATAAAGACTGGAAGCAGACGTGACGTCACGTGCTGGAGCTAGATCTCTCCGGACGCAAAGACTTCCTGGACTCTCGTCATCACCATGAGGTGGCCAGGCAGGCAACCAGCGGACACTTCAGTCTCTGTGACTGGCTGACTGCCATAAATAGTTTGACGTTTGTTGAGCCAGGCTAGCTGTGTCACAGTTTCCAGTCTTTGTGCTAAGCTTAGCTAATCAGCTCCCGGCTCTAGCTCCAGTGAGTCATCAGACATCCTCGTCTAACTCTCGTCAAATTTCAAACTATCCTTTTAAACTCAATTTATTGCCTTGTCTCATTATTGAGACAAAGAGGAAACACAAGCAGCCAAAACTGTCCAATCACACGTGCTATCTCTGCCGCAGCCCTGATGTGTAGATACATTTTTGAGGAGGTGTAGTTGTAGTAGGTGTAGTGGCCACAAACATAGACTCAGTAGCTATGCTGTAACCTTTTTTACACCTACAAAATTAGCCTTAGACCTGAAACATAGAACATATGTCAAAGTAACATTTTGTCTCTTATTTAGTTCTATTTTACTGACATAGTTTAGATTTTTTAAGTTTTTTTTCTGTGTTTTGTATAGTACGTAGTTTGCATGAATGGACCAATGATTCATGGGATTTTTTGTTTGAGGTTTTCTTTTTTTCTTCTCTTTTGCCGCCTACTAAAATAATCTGCACCTACATACTCACAGTACTTCATGATTAATTCAACTGACTGGGTTTCCTTGTGGGAGGGCTATATCCGTCTGCCCTTTTATGTTATTTGAAAGACTTACAGGGGGAGTCGGATGAGTTATGGGCCGAGTGTGTAATTGTGGTCAGGAGGAAGCAGTAGTAAAGGAAGTTTGAAGAGGAAAAGATGTGTCTCGGCTGAAGAGGAAAGGTGTCTAGTTGCAAAAACAAACCCAGTGGTTCTCTCTTCTGGCTCCCTCTCTTCCTTCCTAGGACTGTGAGAGATGTGACGAGCATGAACGTATCTGGATGGACAGTCTGGTTTTATAATGCTTATTCATATTATGCACAAGGGGACATCACTATACTCACATACAACTATAATGCTCTCAGATTTAGGGATTTATTTAAGATTCATTATTGGTTGAAAGTTAACATGGTTTGATGTATTCATTGTGTGCGTTTATATGTTTTTTCTTTTGTTTTTCTTTATAGGAGCGATACAGTGGAACCCCGACTTTGTATGTCACAACTCCTTCAGAGGGAGCTCGGGCTCTCAGTCTGACCTGACCTTTGTCAACACATCTCGGCTATATGAGCACAGCAGATTAATTTCGCTTTATAGGCTTTACTTTTTTTATTTTTACTATTAAAATGAAAATGATATATGCAATTATGCAGACTGGATCAGACTGAAAAGCACCTGTTAATTTGGTAAAGTGTCTTCACAGTAAGACACGTTAAGAGGTCTCTGGTTACTCTGCAGCACTACAGAGCTTTTTTAGCCATTTCTAGCTCATTGTTTTTGCAGCACATTTAGTGTTAGGGTTCAGTCTCAGCGCTTTTATCAACCTTGTTTCCAGAAGCAGCTGATTTCAGCAAATAAAAAAAGCTCTTATAAACCCACTGTACACAACCTGGTCAGCACCAAACAGCAGACGGACACAGTTAGAGACTAGCTGGTGAACATGGTGAAACATTTAGCTGCTAAAGAACCAGATATCTTTCACAGGAGTTGGTGAAGACCAAAAACAGAGCTAAAAGGAGACTGAACATTCATCAGGTTGGGATGATAATGTTGCCATGTGTCATAATAACTTTGTATGGCAATAAAATATCAGGACTGTGTGTTTGTCACCTTGATTTGGAGTTCTTCTGCCCAACTATAGTGGACCATAATGAAGTAACGTTAATGCTTTAAAGGCCCTGCACACTCACACAGGTGTTGTTAATCATTCTGGCTAATTAGACCGCTCTGATTGGGTTATAATAATTGTGTGATGTCACTAAACTCAATAGGTCTAATCAGGCAGATTAAGTGAAACCACCTGTGGGATGAGCCATGGGTAGGGGCTTTAAAATATCTGCTGTTGTCTGTTGTCTTCAGATAAATAAAGTTGTAACTGTTCTACTTTTGCGCTTTTCTTTTAAAGGTAGGCTACTGGAAGGATGCTCTGGTTATCTTAGCCTGCCCCTGTTCAAAATCAAATAATCAAGATTTACTGTATGTTATGATTTGTGAGAATAAACGAGATTTCAAATTGTACTTTTCTTTCTTTTGGCATCTTTTTTTGCTCTTAACGTATTTACACAGAAACAGAGATACAGCTAAAAACAAGAACAACAAAGCTGAACAAAGGTAAAAATGAACATTTAGCTGTTGTGTACATACAAGTAGGTCAAAGAACATAAATATATATATAAAAAGTATATATCCATAATGTCCATATTCAAAATTCAGAGTATGTACTTTTTAATGGCTACAAAAATGTTACCACCTTATCGTTTTAGTAAACATACAATAGTTGTTAGCATTCAAAAAGCAAACTTCCCAGCTAACTCAAAGCCTCATAGGAGCTATAGTTGTTGAATTATTATCCAAACTGATTATCCTAACTGAGCTGTGAGAGCTTTTGGAACGGAAGCTAACGCGGAAGTGGGGCGGGATTTTAAATTTAACTGTCAGTAGGAGTTTACGAGGTGCACTTGAATGCATCATAAGGGAGGAGTTAGCAAGGCAGTGAAGTTTAGCCTAGCAGGAAACACCGAGGCTACCGCCACAGCGGTGGAAAAAGAAGGAGCAGTTTTTAGTTTTTAACCGGTGCTCAGACGTGATTTTTCCTCGGCAAATACGCTATCTCTTGGAACCTGTACTCGCTTTCGGTCCGGTCATATTTTCCTTGACTTTGTATGAGGAGAGAGCTGCTAGCCAACTAAAACACTCTGGACACTGGCCGGAGGTGGAATCTTATCCAGCGGCTGTGAACGGTGGACATCGGCTGAGCAACGGCCGTTTTGATTCAGGTGGGTTGGGAGGTGGGCCCGCACTTCACGTTTCCTTCACCTGTTTTCTGTTCAACACCTGAACGGCTCCAACTGAAGCTAGCTAAAGTTGCTTGTTTAGCCAGGCATCATTCTTCTAATTTCTCACTGGCTAGCTGGCTAATCTTTACTCCTGATATTCCACACAGAAATCAGGCAGCTTAGTGTTGTTGCTTTTATGTACCAGCTAATTTGCAAATTTCGTAGGATTAGAGTTACATTGCTCTCCACATACATTCTTCTATTCCATATTGATCATAACCAACAACCTATAACGTTATGTTTAACTTTCAGCAACCTGCTATCTCACAAATGTTCCACCGCTACTAACACATACTAACACTACACATTTATGTTTTAGCTACAGTTTGTATTGACTGAATAGTTTGCTTGGTGTTAACTTACCAGAATGACTCCTAAAACTTGTCAGTCATGGTCTATGAAATAAGTGGGATTGTCTATAACGACGCCAGCATTAAATCGTATTATTTTTTGTACAGAGATTGGTGAGGATTAGTTTTAATCAAATCTCGTATTCTGGTTGTCTCACCGCTGACTAGCTTGTTGCCAAATGTAAACCTACAGTAAACAGTTCGTCCAGGCCAAAAATAACTAGCTTGAGTAGGCGTTAACACACACCTGAGCATAATGATATCAACTTGAAGCTGTTCATTTAGCAAGACATGAGTCCAGAACAGAAAATTAGCAAAGAAATTGACTAGCTGTTAGTGTTGTAACTTGTGATGTCGGTGGTACCGAGGAAACCGTGGCGTTTCTTGCTAACCTCAGTGTGCAGCCAGGTAAGTAGTAGTAGTTGCAGATGGTGTTGCATAACTACGGAAACGTATAACTTGAGCAAGGTGTGTCTCCCCAGCAGGTATGTTAGTAAGCCCTTTGAGTCAACGGTCTGGTTTCAAGCATGAGTAATTGGTGCGTTTGGGCAGGGGGTGTGTGTGTGTGTGTGTGTGTGTGTGTGTGTGAGAAAGTGGTGGTTCACCGGTTTGGCTAGTTTCAGGAAAATTCACAACAAAATGACAACATGTTGAATAAAATTATGAATTTCATACACAGCCCAACTCACAGAGGCCTAGTATACATTCAAACAAAGCTAACTCTTAGTTAGCTTAGTTGTAGTACTGAACTGTCATACATGTGAGTAATCTTGTGTCAACTGCATGCTAACCTCTGCAAATATAACTTAGTCATCTGCCTCTTTAAATCATTGTATGATTAACTTTGACAGACAAAAGTTGTATAGCACTCAGACAGACTGTTGAGCACAAGCAGGAAAAAAGTCCCATAATCTGGACAGGATACTGTTGAAGGACACACAGGCTGCGTTCTTCCAACTCCACCTGCATCAGCACAAGACTAGCCAAACAAAAAGCCTTTGTTCTCAGTAGTGCTATTCCACCTGCATGGTGAAGTCCACCTGAAACTATTATGGAGGCAAAATAAATGGCCCCTCCCAAATGTAGGGCAGGCCAGAGAGATACTTTCACCTGCTGAATTTCCATTATATTTTAGAGAAGTAGGCTTGAACAAAAGCAGGAACATTTCAGCTATTTTAGTTGTACAAATGATGTGAACATAAAAGAGACTGTCACAGTGTTGTCTTCAAAGGCTTCCTTTTTTAAACTTTGAACAGGAAAGTTGATTTATGTAACCTTATGTGGGTGAGGAGATATCCAAGAGGCGTTCCTTGCTTGTAAACATCAAACAGAGCACTTGGCTCAGACTGTCACGTTGTGTTTAGCGCTGTTAAGTGTTAACTTGATTACAGTTTTTCCTCTCCCAATGTGCAACAGATTATCTGGCAGGAAAAGAAGCCTTTTCTATGATTTGCTAATGGGATGGCATAGGAAGTAGAAATGCTGCATGCACATCAGGCTTTACAGCAGATATGCCAGAACATGTTACATACAGTTACTTGGACAAGTAATGGGTGAATTGTTATTTTTGAAGAAGGTCAGACAGAAAACATGCCATGATGTTTTATGGAGTAGGATTATAAAGTTTGACATGATAAAGCCAACAAGTGAGCTGCCAATGTTCCAGACTTTACCCTTGCTCAAAATTAGATGGAAGTGGTACCTTAAATCTTATGAAAGGCTGTGAAAACGTATGTTCAGTGCAGATATTTAATCAAAAAGCCAAGTATTTGATCTTTAGACCTTCCCCAGAGCAAATGTTTGACAAAAGGGAATCTCAGAGCCTATGAAGCCTACAAATAGAGCACACATACTGTATGCTTTTTAATGCAAGTCCACATGGGAAATGCATTTCACATTTGTAGTCCAGAGGTACAAATACATGGGAAGCTTTACAACATTTCACTAAAACAGGATAAATCAATACACAAAGCATCATACTATTTACAGAGTTGTCTTAATGTAGCCATGATTCTCATATCAAAGTCCATGAATACATTCGATGGTTCCAGTTTTCTTTGTCATATATGAAGGTAAACTAAACTCTTTGTGGACTTGCGGAATAAAACATGCAATTTTAATACATCACCTCGGACTAAGGGACAAGACAATGGGCCTTTTTCACTATTTTCTTACAGTTTATAGACCAAATGGTTAATAGATTAATTGAGGAAAGAATCGCCAGATTAATCGATAATGGAATTAATCACTACTTGCATAATATTGGTTCTAAACTTGACATTACTCGGTATTTAAATGTAATCATGATTTTCAAAAGGGGTGTTGTATTTATTATTGTTGACCCGTTATTGTAATAATGACACTTCTGGTTAGTCATGAATGACAATGTTTTAATATCTGACAGATGACACACAATGCTACTGCTGACAGTGATTTGGTCCTGATAATTAATGAAATGAAAAGTAACCAGATGAAAATATTACAAAGAGTTTTACAGACCTCCTTATCCGTTTAAAATATTTGACAATATTTTGCTTAAAATGTAATGAACTAATCTATGTAATTAATCTAATATTTCCCATTACAACAGCCCTTCAGTAAATTCTAGAAAGACTTCCCTATTAAATTGTAGTTGTCTGTGTTGATTCAAGGCTGAGTGTTGTTGAATTGAATTTCATTATTTTGAAATGTGTTTCTTATATATTGTCAGCTTTGGGCAACATACTGGAAGCAGCAGGACGAAACCCACAATTACCTGTTGCAAGTGCTTAAATAGCTGGTTCAATGCAGAGGCTGAAGGCAGAAGTGGTTTGGTTGATTAGTACAATGGTGTTGTTTCAAATCTTGTGTGTAGATTTTTATGTATGTTTCCACATTCAAAATGCGACTGAATGTCTTTGACGGCACACTGAAGTTATGGGCATATGTTGAAATTTTAATGAGAAAAGACAACAATATTCACAAGAACGGTTAAATGTTACCCACATTGTTTTCAACACGCGCACATTCAGACAAGTCACCAGTTAATTGGGACACGAACTGATCCACAGCATCAGTGATCTGACTCTGATGATGTGAATTGTGTTATTTAATTACAGTTTGCTGTGATGCATTAAACAACACTCTTGAAATGGAAATGTTTTGGTAAAGGCAGCACCAAAACTGAGCAAGGTGGCCACCTTTTTAAATTCTCTGTGAGGTCCCGGTCATGAGGATTATGTTAGGGAACTGTAGTCAGGCTGTTTTTGACCTGAGTCTAATTTCCCCACTGTCTGACAATTTGAGCTTGACTAGCGTAAACGTTGTGCTCCTGATCACCTCCCTCTTCTGTGTCTCCCTGGTTCTGATTACAGGAAAGAGGGAACGAGTTGGTGGGAGATATGATATCCTGCTAGCCACACCCAAAACTGACAAGATCTCATTTCTGTTTTGTTAGCGACAGTGGAAGGAAGCATCTCTGTAATGTTTGCTGTAGTGGGTATGACTCCTCCTACTGCTCTGTCTTGTTAGCTGCATTGTTCAGTCCAAATACACAGGAAGGCAATTTCTATTTCATGCATATTCACCAGTGCTCTGTCTTAGTCTTAGTGCTCTGTCTTAGTCTCATGTCTGCAGTGTCTGCATGACACACCTGATGGTTTTTCTCTGTTTGTAAGCTCCAAGAACCCCCAAACACCACCACTACCAATCACACCTAACCCACAGCACACCACCCAATGCTGACTTGAGTGGACTTGTTTCCATCACCACAACCAACAATAGCTCAGTGATGTCCAACTCAAGATCACAGAGAGGTGTTTTATTTGGTGTGTGTGTGTGTGTGTGTGTGTGTGTGTGTGTGTGTGTGTGTGAGCAGGTGTAGTCACAAGGGTTTTTGTGATCGGACCATGTGTGCAAGCCAGTTCTCTGAGGCTGCAGAGTCTTAACAGCAGCTGTCAGACAGGTTCTGCTCCACCTGTGTGAATATGGTTTATTTTATAGCTGCATTTTGTTAACACCATGAATATGAATTTGACTGTCTGTACTTGAAGTTTATGACCTGATCAGATGTCACTCACTGTGGGGCTGATTATCTTGGCACCATTTTTTTTCCTGTCCCGCAGCAAGTGCTGGCGTAGCTGCTGATTGCATGGGCCCATAAGTAGAATGTTTTGGATGCCAGACATTTCCTGGCCATTCATTCTTACTCTGAAGCACTATGCTAGCTATGTCGTTGAGAGATGCAGTCCGTGTAGCAGCTCTGCTGGTCTAGCCGCCTTCTCTTGAGGTTGTTATTGTCGTGTCCAGGCATGTTTATGCACATTTTTTCTCCATTGACTCCCTTCTCAACTCTGATGGCTGGGTTGATATGCTGGGAATTTGATGACATCATCGAACTGTGGTGTGAAAGATAACAAATGGCTTCTTGCTAACTGAGAGTGAAAACGTTTTAAGTGAAGGACATTTGGGATGGTTTATTGGACGGCAGAGACAACATCTTTAAGGTAGACTGTGTTGCTGAATGTGACTTTGTGAGAAGAGTCAATAAGCCAGTTGAGTTTGCTATCAAAGGTCAATACTGTATGTAACCTTATCTTGCTGAGAGATGAGCTCATTGTAGATGACTCACAGAGAGTCTTCACTCTCATTTACTGTTATTTGTTACCCATACTAGTTCATTGCTCCTCTACTGCTAAGTGAAATTCCTGGGAAATCCATATGCAAGAGTTGAAGTGGGGCGCGTCACTGTGCAGAGCTCTGCTGAAACTGGCCTGATCTGCTCACTTCTGACCTGGCATTGTTCTCCTGTTTCACCTGAAGCTAACAGATACTTCCCTGTCACAATAACAACCATGTCCACAGTCTTGGCAATGACTACATACACAAAGGTTAATTTATCTTTTTAGCCTGTACTGATTCACATTGTTTCCTGCTAAACAAGTCTCCCTGAGCAGATGTTAATTGTTGTCAAGCTGACTGTTTTCTTCCTACAATATGGCAAACTTGAATTCCAAACTGTTAAAACAGAGTAATAATACCCATGAATGACTCTACCATAATTTGGGGAAGTTTTCTTTTTTTTTTATCCAAGGTGGAACCTTTTTTAAGACACAGAGCACTAGCTAGAAAAAAGCTTTATATGAAAACAAAGCATAGTTTAGGGTTGTATTTAACTTGTAATGTAAAGTATACTGTCTTGCAAAAGGCTGTGTTTTTGGGACAACATTGTCTTTGTTTAGATATAGTTATCAGTCAGATAAAATATTCTAATATGGGTACATGAAGCATTTTGCAATGAAACCCTAATTTTTTTATATAGCAACTGATCAGGTGGTCATCACTTGAAATTGTATTCTATACTAACCTTTTTTCATTTAACAAAAGAAGCCAAACTCCTCATGTTAAAGGATAGGTCCGTCTAGCGTTATGTTATATTTTTCTTATTGTCAGCAAATCCCATGAACAACCAACCGTTAGTCCATCTCAAGCCCACTGGTTCCTACTAAAGATGTGAATCTTTAAAGGAATAGTTCAACATTTTGGGAAATGTGCATTCTCGCTCTTGTTGAGAGTTGGATGAGAGGATCTAACGCTCTCATATCTGTCAGTTACATCCAGCAGCTGGTTAGCTTAGCTTAGCATAAAGACTGGGAATGGGGAAACAGTTAACCCGTCTGTCTCCAAAAATAACAAAAACCTACGAAAATGTCTAAAGCTCACTAATTAACACATTATATCTCGTCGACAAAAATACAGAACGTTGCTCGCTTTATCCATTAAATGTTGTCTAAAAGCAGGCATACAAGAACCTTGCCCAAATAAAATACAGTCTAAAATTGGCAAAATATTTTTTGAAATCACTGAATATCTGATGAGAGAATTAGTAAACAAACAGAGGTTAAGGTATCCAACTCTGGTCAAGTGATTAGTAGATCATTTCCTAAAGAAAGCAAGGTTACACAGCAAATGTGTCCATCCCTGTCCATGTTCCCCCTGCTCCTGAAGCACCACTCCTGGCTGCTAATGCTCTGTGACCTGCCCTCCAATGAAAGTGTGTCTCAGAGGATAAACAAAGACTTCTGTACCATACAAATTGTTGTAAGGTGATCAAGTGCGAAGTCTGCATGATTTAAAGCTGCTGAATCGTTGCCTTGTTAGCTCAGCTTGTTGGGTATTTGATTGTTCCTTCTTGGTCACAGCCAGAGAGGAAGCAGAGGAGGAGGTTAATCTAACTGTCTGAATTTAAACAGCCTTAAACATCACTGTAGTTCACATAATTGTGATGTTCTTTCCCAGCCTTCGCCCTTGATAAGTAGCTGGTGTAGAAATAACACTTGAGTGCGTTTTAATAAATGGGTAATTTGTGCTCCAGTGCTTGTCAGGTTACTTGAAAGGCCACAGTTAATCTGGTTGGGGAGAAACGACTGTGGGATTAGGATGTCTGAAGACTGCGGAGGGAAACTCACACCTGACATGTATGATGTGTTGAGGGCTGTTTTTACAGGATGAACCCAAGCTTTCCATACTGGTCGTTGGCTTCACTGTTTACATGTGTGCATACGTGCGGTTGTTATGCTACTCTCGTTTTCCATCATCAGATTCTTCTCGTAGCCCTTTTAAAAGCTGTTGTTAGTGAAGTAGACCTCCCACCCTGCTATTGTCAGCAGAGCTTATGGCTTTGAGCTCCCTCTTTCTGCTCCGGTGCTTCTCCTGGGACCGTTTCTGGTCTACAAGGACTTACAAGCTTGTAACCTGCTGCAACAACAAGCATGTTACTTGTTCATCAACCTGCAGTTGTGTTTATTTAACCAGTGAGAGTTGTAATTGGCTGCAGTACTCGCACGCTCAGCAGTCAAAATCATGATGTAACAATCATTAGTTATATCATTTTAATTTGAATTCAAACAGCCTAACAGACAGTTTGGAGTACACTACAGTGGAGGTGCAACTATTAGTCTATTAATCTATTAGTCAATCGACAGTTAATGAATAGGTAATTATTTTGATAGTTGTTTATTTATCTTTTTTTTTTTTTTTTTTTTTTTTTTTTTAGAGAAAAACATCAACATTTGCTTGTTTAAGCGTCTCAAATGTGAAAATTTGAAAAAAGTATTGAGGTTTAATAACCAGCACTATTAATGTCAAACAAGACGATCTCAACTATTTTAAATACATTTTACAATGCATTTCCTAATACAGAGTGCATAATGGTCTTCCTGAATGAAGAATCTAAAATGCATGTTTTAAGATTTGTACTGCTTTCTTACTTTTTAATTTTTGGCAACAAGAATGAAAAATTGAAAATGAAATGAAGGTAGGTATCTACCTGATACCAGATGATGATGATGATGAAGGTCGAACAGATCAAAACATTAAATTAATAAACAATCTAGCAGTAAACAAGACGGTGTTTTCTAATTCTTGTTACCACAATAAAAATGGTTTTAAACATGTAACTTAAATCCGAGGTAGGTATGGTGTACGTACATATTGACAAACCCAAAAAGACATGGACACACTCACATAAACGCATCGTAAAAGGTGAAAATATCATAACACCGTTACTGTCAAGAATGATGCAACAAATATTCACCAGTAGAGAAAAACGTTTATAACAACTAGGTTATTTGTCTAGTTAAGAAATTCAATCTGCCCTCGTAACCCAGCCAGCCTGCTGTACCACAGTAGTGTTGACTTTTTCTTTGAGGAAGCTGAAGTTGGATGTGTGTGACGCAGCCAGCAGTGACTCAGTGAAGCGCTGCTGATAAAAGGCTAATAACAGAACTGTGTCTCGATTTAGTCCGAGGCAAATTAGCTGGTTTAGATGGAAAACTGTCTGACTGCAGTTACAGGTTTTCCTGTCCAAATTCTGCTCAGAGCTGCTTTCGTGGGTGGGTGTGTGGGTGGGTGGGTGGGTGTGTGTATTTCCAGCTATCTTTGTGAGAACCAATTTGAGTTTTAGACTGTGGGAGCGGGGACGTTTTTGGCCAGTCCTCATTTTCAGACAGACCTTCAAAGGGCTGTTTTTGAGGGTTCAGACTTGGTTTTAAGGTTCAGGTTAGAATTAGGGTTAAGGTAAGGGGCTAGGGAATGCATTGTCAGTGAGGGTCCTCACAAGTATAGCAGTGTGTGTGTGGGTGTGTGTGGGAGGGAATGAAGTGCCAGACATCAGTCAGATCTAAGGCTCCACAGGTTCTAGACTGATTTCCACTCATTCTTGGTTTGAGTGTTGAGGTGGGCACACATTTACAGACAGGACTGTCCCCAAGTCGGCTCCAAACGTAGCACTCAAAGCCTAATCCTAAACTATGATGTAAAATTTAACTTGTTTGTTCATCAGTATTGCTGAGCGAAGAGAGTTTTTAAAAAAATATGGGTTGAAGGGAGAAGAGTGTTTTCTGCTGCCTCACAGGCTGCATCAGCGGTGGATTTTTAAACTTTGAAGCTAGAGCTGCAACGATGAATCTCTTAGTCGATCGACAACTTTTTGATTTTGATAATCAACTAATTGTTAATTGTAAAATATTCTGTTATCAGCTTCTTAAATGAGGAGGATTTGCTGCTTTTCTTTGTCATATGTGACAGTAAATAAAAAATATATTTAAATTAAAATATTTAGCTTTTTGACAATTGGTCAAGCAAATTGAAGAAATTAACATAGGGGTGTCATTTAACTTTATAGATTTTATATGAAAAGAAGAGAAAACAACTTACTGTAAAATGTGATTTGTGGTTTACTAAACTTATTTTATTTTCATAGTCTATTAAAGACGACAACTGAGTGATAAATACATTTAATGCAGTGTTCTTTACAGAACAAGATGTGCATTTAATTTCTCTGTGAGATGATAATGTGTGCCTAATGAGACAACACTGAACTAGAGGATTCGTAGTTTAACTCTCTGTCCTTCTCTCCTCCTCTTCCTCCTCCATGTCGTCTGTCTTTGTAGCGTGCGTCAGTGGGCCCGCAGGCTCCACGCTGCTGCTGAGACAGGATGAAGAGGTTCAGGCGACACGGCCACGAGTCCCAGAGAGACCGACTCAAACAGGAGCTCTTCCAGTTCAACAAGGCAAGTGAACCCTGACCCAACACACACTTCATACCTGCTGACAGACATGACTAGAAAAAAGTGAAGGCAAAAATCATATCAGCAGACTTCCCCAAAAAATTCATCTTGTCCTAATTATTATTATTATTATTATTAATTAATTAATTAATTAATTAATTAATATATATATATATATATATATATATAAATTTTATTTTTTTGAAAAGAATGTTGACCATTAAAGTGCACCTACAACAAAAACAACTGCTTCCTGAAGTTATCATGCTTTTACGTTTCCCTGTGTTGCAGCTTTGCAGCTTTATCAGTGTCTGAACAGGATTTGCAGAATGTTATCTGGTATCAACATTAGCTTGCTAAGCTACCGTTGTGCCATTTTGTGTTTACACCTACACACCCACTTTGAGCTGTTTTAAATAAAGGGGGGCGGCAGTAGCTCAATCCGTAGGCATGGACCACAATACGAAGTGTAGCTGGAGAGGTGCCAGCTCACTTCCTGGGCTCTGCCGAGGTGCCCTTGAGCAAGGCACATGACCCCTAACTGCTTGGGGGGGCGTTGCTATGTCGCAGCCCCATCGCTCTACCATCTCTCCCCACAATTGCATGTCGTGTAGGTAGGACATGGAAAGGGACGATTCAAGGAATTGTTTTCCAGCATGTATTTGCCCCTGCAGAAGACAATAAAACCCCTTAATTTCCTTCTAGTCTTTTTCTGCACCTCTGCTCGTTCAGCAATGCAAAATGACATCGTGTGGGTTTCATTCTTTTTCTTAAAATACATACAGACATTACATTAATTGGACATTACAGTATGTATTCAGCTCGGTGTACACATTACTAGCAGAGAGCTATTAAAATTGGCAGGAAAACATTTAACTTAATTTATAACAAACAAATCTCCTCAAAACCGCGAAAAACAATATAGAAGACGAAAAACAGGGACACCTGGTGGGCAAAGTAAAAAGGTGTGTCGGGTGGGGTCAGGTGACTAAACCCAATGATGATGAGACTGCGCTTCTTCTTTGCCGTTCTCTTTATAATCAGGTATACAGACTGGTGGATCACACACAGGTATTGATTATACCAACAGGTGATTAAGGGTTTATCTACATCTGTTTATGGCTAACTGTGGGAGTCCAAATCAGTCTTTACGCCGGCTTTACACAGCAAAACACAGCTGCATCACATGAATAAGAGTAAGGCTACATCCACACTAATACGTTTTCATTCAAAAGCGGCGTTTTAATAGGAAAACGATCTCCGTACACACGAGACTTTTATCACCGTTTCAGATATAATCTCCGTCCATACAAAACAGGAAGCAGATTGTCTGCTCTGCGGTTGCTCGCTTAGTTAGCTGCAGAAAATACTACGAACGAAGATCAGCAATGGAGAAAAGTAAGACCAGAGATTTCTCTGCTTGGACCGAAGAGGAGGTGGAACTGTTACTGAAAGAAAGTGTTGTAATTCATTATCCATGTTGAATTAACCGCTGGTAGTCAAGGCTGATGTTTGTTTTTGTCTGGGAAAGGATCACGTGATACGGGTGTGGCAAATCAGGTAAGGACTCGTGGCTGATAAGACCCAATCAGGAAGTGAACGTGGGTGTCTGTGTCATCTCCGTATCCCCCCATCCTCACTAAAACACAATCCCAGAGTTTTCAAACTAAAATGGGCTCAGCAGCGTTTTAAAATGTCTCAGTTTTAGGGGTTTAAAAACGCTGGAGTAGTGTGGACGCTAGGTGTAAACGTAGCATAAGTTGTGCGTTTCAAAACAAAAAGGTATTAGTGTGGATGACGCCTAAGTGACAGAGGGTGGGTTTGAGACAGGATTGTTATCTGTAATCCTTCCAATTTCTTGTCCATCTGCTCTTATCTGCAGTGTGTTTGTTTGTCATTGTCTCTGCTGTCACAGCTCCGTCTCACCCTCCCCCTGTCTGTCCACTATCTCCTCCTCAGACAGTGGAGCATGGATTCCCCCACCAGCCCAGCGCTCTGAGCTACAGTCCCTCCCTGCAGCTGCTGGCCATCGGCACCCGCTCCGGGGCCATCAAACTGTATCCTTCACTCTGCCTGTGTGTAAATACTTGTTGTCAGGGAGGAATCCGAGTATCATGTTTGAACTTGAGGCAGGCAGTGCTAATGAACGGCTGTGACGCTGCTAAATCCTCGTCTGCGGTTCACATGGACACCTGCTTCAGGTATTTCATTTTCCCACGCTGTTGCTCAATGCCGCCTGGCATTTTCAGACAGTGGAGTCTGTGTGGCCATAGCCTTTTGCACAATTATGCTCATTGACAGTGCGGCGGAGCCAGTTGGTACACTCTCCCCATTGACACAGAGACGGACACTGGTTTTGATAAGCGCGGTACCTTCTCTCATTAGGATAATCCATTCATACAATGCAGCAGATTGTTCCTGGATAAAACGTTAAGAGGGCACACATGAAGCAAAATCTGTGAATGAATATTGTGAGTCAAAGTGCATGATGCTTCAGGCAAAGTCAAAGGACAGAGCAGCTTCTGTTTATGAAGATGGCTCCCTTTTTAACTGAGGTAAATCACCATGGTAACCTATGCTGCTTTTGAGCATGTTCAGTTCAGAGGGTCAGATCAAAATGCCTACTGAATTGAATTAGCTTTGTGATAGAAGCCCTGGTGTCTTTATTACTTGTTGTGACTGTGTCTGTCACAAATCTAGTCTGTCCTTGACCAGTGCTCAGGTATGGAGCTCAAGGTGTGGAGTTCATGGGTCTACATGATGAGAATGCTGCCGTCACACAGGTGCACTTCCTCCCCCACCAGGTACAGTCACAGAACATATACAACACACTCCCAGCAGCATTTCTGCTTTTTAAAGTAGCATTTTAATAGCTTTTTGGACAGTACTGATTGACTGTGGCTCATGTTTAGGTTGAACTGGTGACTCTGCTGGATGACAACAGTCTCCACATGTGGACTTTAAGAGCCCACAAGGGACTTTCTGAACTTCTGGAGATAGGACGCTTCACACTCACTGGACCACCTGGGTAAAACCTGCAGACACACTCGCACACCCTTTTCCAGTGTAGTTAGTTTTCAAGGAACCTTTTTTTTTTTTCGGAATTTGGGAATTTTATCCACATTTCAGTCAAGGGATATTAGTTCCAGTTGTGGTTTCTGGGATGTAATTTCTGCCCCCCAAAAGTCCCTAATCCTGAGGTAGTACTTTCCAATTGCTCTGGAGCCTCCAGACTGGAACAAAATGGCTAGACCAAACAATTAATCGAGAGAATAATGGAATAATGGTCAGATTCATAGATAATGAAAATAACTGTTAGTGGCAACACTGCTTTATACAAACAGTGGCTGCCCATCATTCTGCCAAGTTATCTCACCGCCCTCTTGTTCTCCTCCTCCAGTGCCCCTCCAAGTGTGACCAGAGTGACAGCAGTGCTGGCTCACTCCTCAGGGGAGCTGCTGCTGTTGGGGACAGAAGGAGGACATGTCTTCGTAGTTGAAGTCCCGGGGTTCAGAGAGCTGGAAGAGAGAAACATCAGTCTAGACCAAGTCGACAGCAGGTCAGCACCTACAGCACACTGCAGGAGGGGATATTTCTGTGCAACTGTCCACAATTAATGGTCTACAAGTCCATTATCTGTGTGTCCAGTATCTCATTCAAATCTTGTCCAGCCAATAATATACCAGATTACATTCACATGAAATGGAGCTGGATGTTTTTGGTCACAGTCTAATTTGCAAGACAGCGCACATGTTGGCATGTGGGACAGGGAAAGTGATTTTATTTTGGTTGACTATGCAATGTATTATTCGGAATATTTGGTTTGGCCTTTGGGGCCCCAGATGCCACTTTCACATCAAACGCACAAGAGCACCCAGTCGTGTGTTGAATGAAGTACAGCACTCAATCCTACAAAGTAGCTAACTAGGATGCTGCAGACTACACAGGAAAGTAAACAATCACAGTAGTATATTTTTCAACCTGCTGATGTTGTCAGCCATGCCAGATTGAGGTGTGAGATCTCTTGTTTGTGATGACTAAATCCAGCTGATCAACTGTGTACCACTACTACTACTACTACTACTACTACTACTACTAGGCTTTTTACAGTTTGTTCAGGTAAATGCTGTCTCCCTGATTTTAAATAGTTTGACTTACAAGACAGGGATTTAGTGCCAGATGCACTTAACACAAATGCATGGGTTAGAAAAAAACTAAATAAGCTTACGCTAATACTCGGTAGCTTTTCTTTTTTGTATCAGATTCTCTGGGCTTTTTTGGTTTTCTGGTGTCTTTGCCCTGTGGAAGAACACAGTTCCCTGTATTTCAAATAGACTGACCATAAACAATGTAAATATGTAATGATCGTTCCGACTAAACTGCTGTCTCACACACACAATACATCAGTGTGCCATCAGCCGTTCAGCTCTGTGCACACTGTCCCCACACCAGTCTTTCTGTTGCTTCTCTCTCACTCATTCTTTCCTCTCTCCTGTGTTTATCCTCACTCGCCCGTCTCCTCCAGTGTACCAGATGACTACATCGGCCGCAGGAATCTGGAACACGTAGAGGCCTTACAGGAGAACCTGGTCAACCCAAACCAGGTTGTTATTGGCTATGGACGAGGTCTCATGGTCATCTGGGATCTGGAGAAACACTGTGCTATCCAGCACATCCCTGCCACACAGGTAACTGCTCTGTAACTCCATGTAGGGCCTGTGACCTGAATAGAAAACCAGCCAGTCCACATAACTGTGGTTACAGTCAGCATGCTTAATCTTGATATTTGCTCTGTGTATTTTCCGTGTAACCATAGCAATTGGAGAGTGTGTGGTGGACGGAGGACGGAAGCTACATTCTCAGTTCGCACAGTGATGGAAGTTACTGTCGATGGAAGGTGGGTGGAGAGGACGTGAATGAGTCGGAGGAGGAGGAGAAATCGGACATTCCTTACGGTGAGGATAAAGAGGTGTCCGCTGCACATTTTTCTTTGCCATCAGGCATGAAATGTGTTTTTCTGGAGGCTGATGATGACTTGTCTTTTATCATTGCAGGACATTTCCCCTGCAAGGCCATTTCCAAAATAGTTCAGCTACCTACAAAAGAAGGGTAAATTCACTTTATTCACTAGGGAGAATAATTTGTGACATCTGTTAAATTCCCCCCCCCCCCCCTCCAGTGAAAGTGGTTCTAATGTCCTCACTGTTCTAATGTTTAACTTTATTTCCCAGATGACCTATTGTTACACATTAATCTCTGGGCAAACTGAACTGAACTTGAACTTTGTGTGTGTGTAGGCCTCCGTTCCTGATGTTCAGTGGTGGTATGCCCAGGGCCAGTTATGGGGACAGACACTGTATCACAGTGATCCACAGTAAAACACACGTGGCTCTGGACTTCACCTCCAGGATCATCGACTTCTTTGCCATCAGAGACGGACCACAGCACACAGGCAGGCAGCACACACAAACAACTGATGCATGGCAAACACACTCATGCACAGTTATAGAAAGAAAGCTGTAAGCAGGGAACCCCGGTCAGTTTTGTCATGACAGTTCCAATAAAGTTTATTCAAACAGGACGAAGGCAACTCAACAGTCTTGACTAAAAGAGAGAAAGACAGCATTCTTATGTGCAATTCTACTATGTACAGAAAGTGAGAAGGAACAAAAGACATGTATGGAGTTGCAGGTGGCTGGACGGTTCAGAAAATATTGTCTGTCCTGCAGTGAAGTTCAGTTTTGTATCACAGAAGTCTCAATCAAGACTACAGTTTTAACAACATGTAAAATACTACTCCAATAATATTAAAACAAGTTCACTACAGTTTATATCAGATCTTCTGATAGCAGCCATGCCGGAAATTGGACCGTACAACTGCTCAGACAGACGACCAAAACTTCTGACCTGCTAGAAATCCAGCTGATTGTCTGAGAGCCAGATTGTTTATCTATATAGGTAGATATAGATAGAGAGACAGACAGAGATAGATCTAACTGTCTACTGTTGTCGCTCCGTCCTGTCCATCTGCAGGAGATCCCAGTGCGCTGGTGGTCCTGGTAGAGGAGGAGCTGGTAGTGATTGACCTGCAGACGGAGGGCTGGCCGGTCATTCAGACACCGTACCTGGTGCCCCTCCACAGCTCAGCCATCACCTGCTCCCACCACGTCTCCGCCATCCCCCTTAAATTATGGGAGAGGATCATCGCTGCTGGAGACCTGCAGAAGACACACTACTCCAAAAAGGTACACCTTGGACAGATGTCACCAAAAGTTGTCAAGTAAAAAATAACAATGGACTCAACTGTTCCAGTGAGTTTGTCATTTTTGCTCATTTCCTGCTTTTCCTTTTGTGTTTATTGTCATGGTCATTTTCACTGCTTTTGTCACATCACAAGGAATATTGTTGAAATGAGATGACAGCTATTTTAAGCCTTAATTGTGTAAAACCTAGCTTGAAATGGCCTTAGATTTTACATAATGTATCTGACAGAAGTGTTACGGTTTTGTTTGTTCATTGGCTTCAATTAACAGCAGAGACATTTATTTTGCAGAGGATAACGGACTAATACTGATTCATTAGCAGTGGTCAAGCCAAGTTATTTGGCAAGTCCATATCTTGTAATTACTTTTCTCAAATGCTACATTTTCGTCACCCATAAGTTGAAATGAAGCTAGAAATGTCTTGCACTACAGTATTATGGTAAATCTACTGAGAGATATCTGCACGTACAGATGCAAAACCTGTAGTGACTGTAAAGAATCCCCTCAAACTTAAAGCTATTCATCATATATGGTATGCTGTCTCCTGAGTATGGACACATTCCTTCATTTCTGGTTGGACAGATGGCATTAAGTTGGTATTATTGTTAAACTTTCATTTCCCCTCTCTCCATGCAGCCATGGCCAATAACAGGAGGCCAGAACCTGGCCCCAGACCCTCCACAGAGAGACCTGCTGCTCACAGGGTCAGTCCAGCTGAACTTTGGAAGTATCTATAGGAACATGTCTTTGACAGATTTAACAATATCGTGTTTATTTGTGTGTGTGTGTGTGTGTGTGTGTGTGTGTGTGTGTAGGCACGAGGATGGGACAGTGCGTTTCTGGGATGCATCAGGAGTCTGTCTGTTTCCCATGTACAAGTTGGGCACAGCTGGAGTGTTCCACACAGACGCTGACCCCAATGACAACATGAACCAAGGCACTGAAGGAGACTGGCCGCCATTCAGAAAGGTGTGTCTGTAATACAATCTGCAGAAAAACTGCCTTTTTGTTTTGTGGATTAACATTGAAAAGTGTTAATCTCAAGGTCCTCTTACAAGCTTTTTCTGGAGTTTTCAACCATATCTTGCAGTTGAAAAGGTTCTGCAAATTAGGAATGAACTGTCAATGAACTGTCCAATCAAAAGTGAAGTGGGAAAGCTACTGGCCCTTAGTTATGATTCATATACTATTATTTCTGTTAAAGGGACAGTCCACCAATTTTAATTTTTAAAATAACAGAAAGCCTTACTTACAAACTGGAGGTTGAGTTTGTCAAATGTGGGTGTTTACCAATCATGGAGGGTCTAATGAAGAGACTCTGTTGAGTTGCATCATGGGAAATGTAGGATCCATTGTTTTTTGTAGCTTGACTCATACTAGGGACTAAAAGTCAGAATATCTCCGTTTATGCTGCTTTAACTGTGATTATTCTTTTTTAAATTCTTGTTTTATGAGTCGACTAACTTTATGGACGTATAATACTAAATTGCTGGCGTACATATTATTTGTTATTATTGTCCAGGTTGGCTGTTTTGACCCCTACAGTGATGACCCGAGGCTTGGCATTCAGAAGATCCACCTTTGTAAATACAGTGGCTATCTGACTGTGGCTGGCACTGCTGGACAGGTGAGATGACTATGAAATGAATATTTTTTAAAATGGACAAGGGACAAAGTGATGTTTACCCTCCTTTATTTTAAAGGATAATTCCGGTTTTTACACCTTGGGTCTGTCTTTCATAGTTTTAGCCGTCATTTCTATCAGTTATAATAACACTGGACTCAACCAAATTAATTGCTGAGCTCTGGGAACATGGTGACATCGCTGCAACAAAGTCCGACTGGGAAAGAAACAGCAGCACTCAGACGATCAGACAGGTCTGTAAACGGTGATGGATGGATTTACAATGGACAGTCCGCCTTCGTTTTCTCCTTTTTAAATGGGTTTGGCTAACCTGTTGTTGTTGTTGTTGTTGTTGTTATTATTGTTGACAGGATTGACCAAAACCATGAACAATAAGACCCAGGTTGTTATAAATCACTACATACTCTGTGATTTTGTCTAAATCCACCATGAAAAGGCAATTTAAGGGATATGTGTGTGCATGACCAAAATAACATTTGATGAAGTATCAAGAGGGAACTCGCATTTCTATGATGGTTCCTCAGTTCTCTGGCATGTGCACTTTTGTTTCGGGAATAATAGAATATGAGAAGTCAGTCTGGTGAAGATTCGTTATCGGAAGTTTTTATTGTCAACTTCACTCTCCACCAACTGGTTTAAAATGGCCCTTACCACAAAAACCCTTCACACAATCGCACAAACACAGGCGGAGCTGACAGGGTGAGGGTGTGGTCTCCTTTTCTTCAGCCGTCTTAATCTTGATATCAGTTTTCACAGAGGCTTTGTTCTGCTTATTCACTCGTATTCCACTGTGTCTCATGTTTGGTCTTTTCAGATCCTGGTGCTGGAACTCAATGACGAGGCAGCAGAGCAGACAGTGGAGGCTAAAGTTGTGGATTTGCTGCAGGGTCAAGAGGGCTTCCGCTGGAAGGTAGTGAGCAGTGTTTGACTCTTTAATGCACAAACGAATACATTACTCATAAGTTAAGAGTTTTAATGCTTCACTCATCACTCCTGTAATATTTCACAGTTCTTGTTAGTTTATTACTTTCCTGTTCCATCCCTTTGATCATTGTTTCAAGTACTGTACCACCCAACAATAGAACTATGCCAGCACCACAGAGTTAAAGCGATCCAATCAGTGTATTGTTGTTTGTCTTATTGATTAGGGCCACGCTCGGCTGGATGTGCGAGAGGAGCCGGTGCTGTTTCCTCCGGGCTTCCAGCCTTTTGCTCTGGTCCAGTGCCAGCCTCCTGCTGTGGTCACCGCCCTCACCCTGCACTCAGAGTGGAAGCTGGTAGCTTTTGGCACCAGCCACGGCTTTGGCCTGTACGATTACCAACAGAAGAACAATGTTCTCATCAAGTAAGGAGACGCAGAGAAAGAGATAAAACCTGTATTTGAATAGAAGGTTAACTGAGTTTTCACCCTCCAGGAATTCTCTGCTTCATGTTTTAGCAGCTGCATAGTTACATATAATCATTTCCTTTTACAGCCGCAGGTTGAATTTCAAGTTGTTTTGTACATCAACAGTGTCAGTATTTTTTGCATTTGTGCATTCATTATTGTGTGTGTGTGTGTGTGTTAACTCAGTATTTTCCAAATTGTAGGTGCACCCTAAACCCCAGTGACCAGCTGGCCATGGAGGGTCCTCTGTCCAGAGTGAAGAGCATAAAGAAATCCCTCCGACAGTCCTTCAGGAGAATCAGACGCAGCAGAGTCTCGCTAAGGAAACATCACGTCAACAACGCTGCCAAGGTACATCTATAGCTCTCTGCTCTTCTGCTCATTGGGACTCAATAGAAGCACTGACGTACTGAGTGAATCAGAGGTGAAACATCACTGGCACTATGGAGAACCCCCACCTTCCTGTCACGCCCTTAAGTTTTTATTTCTTTTGAACCTTCATCACTCTCGTCTCTCTGAGTAGCTCCAGGAGGCGAACGCTCGTCTGGAGGCTGAACTGGCGGAGATGGAGCTGGCTCCCGTCCAGAGGAAGATCGAGGCTCGCTCCTCAGATGACTCCTTCACCGGTCTTGTACGGACGCTCTACTTCACTGACACCTTCCTCTCAGACAGTGAGTTACCCCATCAAACGCTGAATGTAGCCCATAAAAATAAACAAAACGTTAACTATACCTCAGGTTTTTCACACGTCTCCTCATTCCCTTCACACAAGGTTCGCATAACACACCCTCCCTGTGGGCGGGGACCAATGGTGGCTGTGTGTTTGCATACATGCTCCGCCTTCCTCCTGTAGAGCACAGAGCAGACGAACCAGTCACTGCTCATCCGGGTGAGACAGAGTTTTTGATGTTTGAGGTCGACTGTTTTTCATCTCTGTCATCCTGTTGTAACGTTCTCTCCCCTCCTGTCTTTTCCTCCTTTTATTCCAGCTAAAGAGATTCAGCTGATGCACCGGGCTCCTGTTGTTGGTATAGTGGTGCTGGATGGTCACGGGGCTCCTCTCCCTGAGCCCCTGGAGGTGGCCCACGACCTGGCTCGCTCACCTGACATGCAGGGCTCGCACCACCTTCTGGTCATATCTGAGGAACAGTTTAAGGTCAGGATCACACACACCGCGGTTTTCAGTGGCAGCCTGAAAATGAAATTGGCTCAACACTAGAGAACCCAATATTATACAAATACTGTATATAGTGTTATACTGTGTGTACTGTGTGTGTGTGTGTGTGTGTGTGTGTGTGTGTGTGTGTGTGTGTGTAAATAATTTTAGATAGATAGATAGATAGATAGATAGATAGATAGATAGATACTGTATATAGTGGCAGCCATTAACCAGAACTGATTCTAATGCAACATTTCAAGTGGATTCCACTCGAGGATGCAGGTATATGAACGCCATTCTGTGTTTCACTTCAGCCCACCTTGATGGAAATACAACTTAAAAGGAAACCATTTGTTAAGTTTTTTGGCATGAATGTCAAGATATTGATATATGCACAAAATATCAGTTACCACCATAATTTGTTGAGCCACAGATTCCAGTTTAATATTAGAACTGCAGACGAGTCACCACAACACACATGGCTATGATGTACTGACTTATTCATCAAGCAGTTGTTTAACCTGCAACGGGTAAAGATCTGTATATGTCACAGATCAGCTCAGTTTAATTTAATTTAAGACCTTAAATTGACATATTATTTAAGACTTATTAAAGACTTAAGAGAGCCATATGATTTTAAAACTAAGATGTTAAAACATATACTGTACTTCACTTCTAAAAAATGTTTTGCTACCAAACTATAATGGCATTAACTAGTGCTCAACTGTCTGGAGAAAAACACGACACACTGATGGTTGATCAGCTGACCGTGTCTGTGTCTGTTCAGGTTTTCACCCTCCCAAAGGTGAGTGCTAAGATGAAGTTGAAGCTGACAGCCATGGACGGCTCCAGAGTACGGAGGGTAGGCGTGGCCTGGTTCGGCAGCAGTCGGTCGGAGGACTACGGCGAGAGCGGCTTGGTGGTTCTGACCAATCAGGGCGACCTCCACGTGGTGTCGCTGCCGACAGTCAAGATGCAGGTTCAGTACCCCTGCATCCGCCGAGAGGACGTCAGCGGCATCGCTTCCTGTGTCTTCACCAAGCATGGCCAGGGTAAAGACATGTCTACACACACCTTTCTACTTCTATAACTGTGAGGACCCTCGGTGATAAAAAGAATTTCCTGTGCCTCAGCTTTTACCTTCGCAACTACAGGCCTGACTCTAGAATTTACTCTAACCTAAACTTAATTCTAACCTAAAGGTTAAGCCTCAAACAGCCCTTTGAAGAACTGAGGACCAGACTTAATATGTTGACTTTCCAAAAACGTGACTGTCCTCACTCTCAAGGTCTAAAACATCTGTTCCTCTATTCCTCTGTTCCTATACTATATAATAAAGATATCACAAACTCATGTTTGTTACTACGCGAGTTACATTTTAACAGGTTAAATTAGGTAAAGTCATAAAATACAATAGTGATCACAAAGAATTATCATTTTACTAGAAATATTTCTAGAACATATTTGGTGGGGTTTGTGAGCTCTAAAAGAACTACAGGTTCATTAGAGTCCCAAAATGACTCCACATTAGAATCTCAGTGTTCTTGAGCCAAATTACTGTTCTGTTGTGATTGCATGTCTCAGAAACCCTCTGTGTGCCGTTATCTTCCGTCAGGCTTCTACCTGATCTCTCCTTCCGAGTTTGAACGCTTCTCTCTGTCCACCCGCTGCGTGGTGGAGCCTCAGTGTCTGGTGGAGGTTCCTCATCATTCAAGCTCCTCCACCCAACACAGAGCACAGCCTGATGGAGCTTCTTCTGCTCATAGGTATACACACACTCTGAGTTTCTATATCTTATTCTGAAAACTCACAATTTCTCTCTTTCAGTACTCACGAGTTTTTGTCCTCTCTGTCCTTCTAGAAACGCCAGACAAGACAGTGAGGATGCAGGTAAAATGTCTGTCAGACCTCTAAATGCAAAAAAAACCAGCATCATACTTAAACATGCATTGGCTGAGGAAACGCGTCTAGATGCATTGTTCTGTTTGATGTAGTAAACTCTGTGCTTGTGCTGTCTGTTTTTTTTACACACACACACCTTGTTTGTGGCTGACTGTACTGACGTGTCCTCTGCCTGCTGCCTGTGTGTTCCAGAAAAAGCAGCTAGACGTGTTATGGAGCATGCTTTGCTGAATGACGAGAGTGAGTACTTGAGAGAAAGAGACAGGAGAGAATGTATTCAAACTATGGAGTAGAAATATCATACCCTCTGTATGATATACTGTATGAGGACCCTCTGTTACAGTATTTAATTAAAGTCTGGCTTCAGCTGTAATATCACCATGTGCTGCCTCTTCTAACTGGTATGTCAGCTTTCTGCTCCCGTCATCAGACACACCTACATGCTTTGATCCCAGCAAGCTGTGTCCTGATGTGGCTGAACTGCTGCCACAGGTCTCATATGGATGAAGTGTGCCGTGTTGTGTTGAGAACGCTGGTTAGTTGCAGTCATGTTTTTTGTTTTTGTTTTCTTGCAGAAGTGCTTCAAGAGATCCAGAAATCACTAGAAGGAGACCAGACGTAAGTATCAGCTATTAATAATTCAATCAGAGGGGGTTTGTTCTTTTCTAAAAGCAAACAATACCGTCAATGTTTCCACTTACATTTATTTATAATGACAGGCTGCTCTGACATTTGATTATAAGTATACTGGGATTTAAATGAGCAAATGTAAGGGAAGTCCCTTTGGAAAGTACAATTTCCGTGATGTCATGCCATGTACAGTTTTAGAAGATACCCCATCAGACAAAGACTAAAACTAGAAGGAAAAAATGTGCTAGTGATGAATACTTGACTCAAGGATCACTTACTAGCTTTTTCCAGGGCTTTCAGCCGTATCATGCCTCAGTTGTCATCACATGACACAAATATGGAACTTTGAACAGAGTCGAGTTACGATCTCGTCCCACATACAACCACCTGTTATCACATGACTGAGGATGGTCATTGGTATCAGATGTAAATGGCCTACTGAGCTTCTAAGTTCACAAAAAATTATTATTATTGGTCAAACTCTAATGTAAAAGGGAAACATGTAAACCGTCTTAAAGCTGGAACTAGTCATGTTGATGGAAGCTATTGTTTGTCTGCCACAGGTCATTCCTGGAAAATAATGTGAAGAGTGCTGTAGCTTGAGAGACAGCTCTGGACAGTTGAGGTGAGACTTGGGTAGTGGCACATTTTTACCTTTTTGGTACTAAAAACCAACATGCCATGGACCGTTTTGGAATCTGTTTGTTCATGTTGTCTTTCTGTTGTCTCTCCTCAGAGTGAACTGACATGTGTATGAAGCGTACTGCAGTCCTGTAGCAGCACTCGCCTCCTGCTCGGCTGACACAACCACTACTGACCCCTGACCCCATTGCCTCAGTGACTGACCTCCCCACTCTCGGCTCACAACGGCCCCTCGCAGAGAGACACCAAAGGGCTCTTGGAGAGAGTAGTGCTTTATGAGCACCACAAAGCTGTTTGAAGGCTCACTAACAGTGCAGACAGAGGGTGAAGGAAGAGACACCACCTGTGCCTAAAGACCACATGCTGTACACAAATCCTCACAGCATGGTCACAACCATTTAACCCAAAGCTACATGGAGCACATTCCTGACATGTGACCAATGCCATAATTCATCACACCAAGATACGCAAGCATCTCAGATCTTCAAATCAAACCACTTGTTGAAGCTGTTTGACATAAATAGCAACCATAACCACGTCTTTCTCAAAGCTTTTATCACCACCAGCCTTTTTATGTGGATTCTGCCAGTGGCCAGTTCGTCCAATCGGCACGCTCTCTGCTGTGCAATCAATCTCACTGGCCTTCATTTCCCCACATGGACACGCAGCTGGAAGGAATGTGGGGGATGATTTGAATAATGAAAATGATGAAAATATTTTGTAGCTTAAATTTTATGTGATTTGTGCCTGATTTCTTTTACTTTTTTTTATTTTAAAAAACCTGTGGGAGCTCATTTCTGCCAGGAAAAGGAAAAAAAAATAGATGAAAAAGTAGGAATGATAAAAATGTAAGAGTCAAAATTAAATAAAAATGAGATACAAAGTCAAAATTATGAGATATTAAGACAGAATTATGTGATACCCTGTTAAATTATGACTCATGAGTGACTTTTCTTTAGTCAAAATATTTAAATAGACTTACTTTCTCATAATTGTGACTTGGTATCTTGTAATTTTTACTTGGTATCATAATTTATTTTTATTTAATTTTTAAAAAAACATTTTTTATTATATTTTTAGTTTATAATCTCTACATTTTTACTTAATCATAACTTTTACTTACACTTTTTTTTTTTTGGCGTAAATGAGCTTCCATACGATTCAGAGGAACTATCAAGGGAAAATGTTTTCATTGATGCCCCAGAAGAGAAAAAAAAAAAGAGATTGTTTTAGGTATGTTGAACCACACTGATGTTAACTTGTTTTTTATTTTTTTTTAGTCATTTATAAAATTAGTAATAGCCTTACAAACTGCATTGTACCCCTGTAAACTGTTAACACAGCCCTGTCCCCTCCCGTCCACTCTAACTTTATAACCGGCCATAGGTACTTCTCCATACCGCGGAGCTAACAATGCTGTACTTTTTTGGGGGAACAGCTTTCTATGGGGTTTGGTTTTTGATTATTTTTTATCTAAACCATTATTTTTTATTCCAGCAATGAATAATGTAATTTAGGAATGTAATTGTAAGCTATTGTAGTGATATGTTTTTAATATATACAGTATGTATGTGACTCAGTCTGTACCTGTGGGCCTGTTGTAACGGGGTTGGCTGCTATTTAGATCGTACAAGGAAATATTTTGGTACTGTGTCTCAGAATGCTGGGTATTTTAGCATCAGCCTAGAATATATTTTTGTAGTGAACTGATTAAGAACCCTACTTTTTTTTTTTTTGTAACTTCACACTACAGTTTTCTTGTGGATAATTATTATTACATGTTTTTTCCCAAGATTGAATGTGTCTGTTTTTTATTTTCTCCCAGGGTTCGTACAAAGTCTTGAAAGTTTGGAAAATGCTTAATTTTAAGCATTATGTGTTCAAGATTAGGAATATTCTTAAATTTGAATATACTAATATACGTAATCTGGTGTTTCATCATCGATACAATCACTCGTGTAAACCAAAAATCATTTAACATTTGAAATGAAATGATCCCGTCGTCATATTTGTTTGTCTCCAGGCATTTATAGTAACTGTTTAGATGTGATGATAAAGGCTTCAAGAGTCTAGAAATTTTTGGTTTAGGTACCTTGAAAGTGCTTGAATTTTACTCTTAAAAAGCTGTACGAACCCTGTTTCTCAGAACACTGACGTTTTTATTTTATAACCTGATGGTTTTCCACATCATCTCCGCTGTACTGCAAAGAAATCCTCGACAATGTATGATTCTGTTTCCGAGTCTCTGTATGCTCCACTGAAACCTGAAAAAAGGCATAACATTTAGACTCCCAACCGATCATTTTGGCCTGTCTGATTATATTCCAAAACTCTGTGTTCTTTTTCAATTTCTGGTTTCCTTTTTAAAAGCCCAGCTATAATCTTGGTCTCTGTGAGCTGCAGCGGCGCAGCCATCTCTGATGAAGTGGATAAAAGAGGGATCAGTTGTCATACATGCACAGCCAAGAGTTTTGATCATCCATTATAGAATGAGGCGCTTTGTCCGCTAATTGCCACGAGCCACGGTGGCTCCGCTGCAACCTGAGCTCTCTAAGGACCTGGCTCAGGCTGGGCCAGCTAACAGCAGCAGCTCTGTTAGAGGATGACCCTGCAAAATGAGACATTGTCATTTGCAACCTGAAGACGTTAAATGAGCTAGAAAATGGTGCCTGGATACTTGGCCTTTAATATTGAGCTTAATGCCTTTTTTATATTCAGATCACAGCTCAATAATTTAACATTGAACTCAAGTCTGAAAAGTTGTTAGTCTACTGACACAAAGCAGCCCTCAGATACACGCAATTGGCATCGGTGGTTTGTTAAAGTAAAGTTAGTAATCCAAAAAATGTGCATTTATGTTAATGTAACATGTAGCGTCTATTGACGGGGGGGATCACAGTATGGAATCAGATTTGTGCCAATATAATCAAACAAAACTTCTTACAGGTGGTCTTCCCTATGGAGGAGAAAGGGGGTTTTGCGCATTCAAAGTTTTTTTCTTTTTTTTTTTCTTTTTTTTTTTTTTTTTTGTTTTTTATAGGTGGTATATTTGACAGCTTTACCAACTTTAGTACCTCCTAAAACTTGCTGCAATCTGATCTGATTGGATGTTTTCAGGTTAGAAATTTTGTCTAAACATACATTTGCCATTTCTGAAACCTGAAGAAAAGTTTTATTCCCGCCATGAATCTCCTTTTTCAGAGACATCTGACAAGACCTGATGGTTTTACTGACGTTTTTATGTCTACTTACTTTTATTGTATTAGACTATACTTGGAATACTCAGAACACAGAGCCAATGCAAGGGAAAATGTGTCACTGTCTAAATACTTACGGCCTGCTCTGAGATATTAACAATTTAGAAATGAGGCCAGTCCGGACTTCCAGCACACACTGCTGGAATCTCCCTCTCCCAGAGGAAAAAAGCCGGGTAAAGAACCGCTTCTCTGTCTCTTCTCTCTCTCTTTCTCTCCCTCTCTCCTCTATCAGCACCTATTGTTGATCACTCCAAGCAGCACCTCTCACCTTTCCTCCCGAGCATTCACCAGCTGGCCATATGAATGGCAGCAGAGCGGTATGACCTGCCAGATAGAGCTGTATTATTCAGAAGGCACTTTGTGTTTGTGTGAGTGAGCGTCGGTGCACGCTAGCTCACCTTTTGTCAACGGGGGCATTGTGTGTATGCCTAAAACACACACAGACTTTTATTGTGTGTGTGTGTGTGTGTGTGTTGCATATTTGGCTGTGTGCCTTCCTGTATAATGTTAGTGGGTGGGATATTGGTGTGTAACATCCCCTCAGTTCTCCTCCTGAGCATGGATGCATGTTTGTGTCAGTGACACCAGCTCTTGAGGACAAGCCGGAGCACTTTGCAGCCCCCCAGCCATGCCTGGGTTTCACCTGAGAAGCCTGGTAAGCTATATTACACCAAAATGAGCTCTCACTGCTTTCCCCCCAGGGTGTACAGGCTATACAACTACATTTAGGCGGATCTAAAGATAGCCTTTCATTGCAGTTTAGATTTAACCTGCAGATAATAGCTGTTGTGTTCTGTTACAAAAGAAAAAGGAGAGCCGCTTGCATCCGGCATGGAAAAGTTTCACAGCCACTTTGTTATGCTTTTGCCTTGTTTCACTATATTGATTTATTGTCAATTTTGTCCTGCATTGCAGCCCACAAACTCAACCTAGCAATGACTGTTAGATAGAAAATCAATTCAGAACAAGGATCAGGGACTTGAGAATGTGTGAAACCTGGTCTAAATGCTGATGGATTGAGCCAAGGACCTGGTTTCACTGAGTTTGACAGACGTGTTACTCAACTTACAGCCCTCAATTGTTCATTTTATTGAGTGGCTAACTTATCTATCAAAGTGTGTCATCGATAGATTTAAAATTTCTGAAGCCTGACTACTAAAATCTGCACTTCTTTCCATTTTCCTTGTCAATATGATCCCAAATGACAAAGTAAAGACAAATTGTATGGTTTTGTTATTCTCCAGGTAATTTCAACTCTGAAGAATTGATAGCCATGTCACCGGTCAAGTCCAAAGGTAGAACAAAAGCCACAAAGCAGAGGGCAGAGGCAGCAAAAAAAGGAAATCGACAGACAAATGTGAGACAGAATGGATCCAAAGCATCCCAGCCTGCCTCTAAAGTCCCTAATGGGAAACAAAAAGGTAGAGGGAATTCACCAACTCTGGAGGACGGTAAGAAAAATCAAGTGAAGACTAACAGAAGGAATAAAGCAGATCTAAGTAAAAAGGGAGGTACAGAACAAAAGGAACCACAGAAAAAAGCGGAGAACACATTAGGAAACGGAACAACTGCAAATGGTAGATCACAACCTCAACATGAGAAAGATAGTAAGATTACTGGGGGCATAAACAAGACTGCCAAACTCAAACCAAAAGCATCCCCAACCCTACAAGGGAGGACCAACAACAAGCTCCCCACCAAGCCTGAAAACAAAAGAAGTGACAAAGTGACAGAGAGTGAGGAGGAGGAATCGGAGAGTGATGCAGGAAGCTCAGCACAGGTGACAGAAGAGGAAACTAGTAACGATGAGAAGGAGAAGGAGGAGGAGGAGCAGGGCAGTAACGAAGAGCCAGCTGAGACGCAGGGGAGTGACGAGAGCAGTGAGGACGAGGCTGAGGCATCAGATACTCAAAGAGATACAGAACAGACAGCAAACGAGGAATCGGACAAAGAGCTTTCAGAGGAAGCCAAATCCCGAAGTGACTCCGAGGTTGAATCAGTCGCATCCAGTGAAGAAGAAGAGGAAAACGAGAAGGAAGTTAAAGTATCTGATGTGGTTATCAGTGATGGGGGTGAAGACAAGGGCATAACCCAGGAAGACACATCTGAAAAGCCAACAGCTGTTAAAGCCTGCAGGCGAGGCAGACAGACTCCTCGTCCCTCAAAGCCTGCACAAGGGCCAAAACACAAGATGTTTAAAAAAACAAAGGCAGATAAGCAGGCGGAGAAGGCTGAGAAACAGAGGGCCAAAGCAGAGAAGCAGAGGTTAGAAAAGGAAGCCAAACAAAAAGCCAAGGAAGAAAAAAAGAAAAAGAAGAAGCCACAGAAAGAGGACAAACCCAGTTCTGCAACGGAGGAGATTCAACCACCAAAAGGTCTTTCCTTCAACAAGGTCGACACAGCAAAAGGCAAGACCCAGTTAGCAAGCGAAACAATAAATATCAATGAGAAAGATACTCCTGTAGAAACTGATCCAGATCAGGAAGAGGAAGAGGCTGAACCTACACTGACCAAAGCCATCAAAGGCCAAAACCGAATTATGCTTCTCAAAGCCAAAGGTAAAGACCTCAAAGCCATTCTGGAGCCTGACGAGCAGCAGGACGCTGAAAATGTCGTCAAAGGGCGGCCGCAGAGCTTGCTCTTGGGGAAGGTCAAGATGGCATCTCTCCGACAAAAAGCAAATAAGATGTTAGCAAAGCCTGACAAGGAAACACCAGAGAGTGAGGCAGTTGATGGGGGATCCAGCAAACCCAAGGAATGTTTGATAGCACGAAGAAAAGGTATGACCACTCTTCGCAGAGTGTCTGGTTGGATTCAGAAGAACATGCCACGGGGGTTAAACTTGAGAAAGAAGCTTTCTGCTTGGACTAAAGCCATCGGGGTCTCCCGCTGGCTCTCCCTTCGTGCGATAAAACAGAAACAAGGTCCCAGAAAATCTAAGGGCAATATCCTCAAACATAGAATGGCCATGAGAGTTGCCAGTAAAACCAGCCTGGCCAGTAAGAAAAATAGGAGCTCCTCTGAGGACAAAATGGCTAAAGAGAAAGACAGCCTCCAGGGAAAGGCAGGGGACGGGGGGGAAGAAGCAGCCCCAGCTGGAGAGAAAGAGGTAGAGGCAAAATACGCTGTGGTACTCCCCAGGATGAACAAAATGGGCAAGGTAAAGACAGCCGAGGTGCCCCAGGCAGCTCCTGGACCCCCTACTCCATCAAGTACCACTGGATCACCTGGTGAACCCACTATATCAGAGCCCAAACAGCCAAAACCAGGTGCCAGGCTCGTGCTCCCTGTCAAACCAGATCTCAGCCTCTTGAAGTCCATCAAGAAGCCCTTGTTAGGAGGGTTAACATCAGGTGGAGATGTGGCAGAGAGGAGCCCTGGGTCCAGTGGTACACCGGAAGGATCATCCAACACTGAGGATAGAAACAGGAGAGCTGCCCCAGACAATCAAGATGGAGTCAGTGTACTACAGGCTGCAAGAGGGAGACTGGACCCCTCCCAGATCAACCTGACCATGATGTCCATGTCAGGAGGAACAATAGGTGGTGGACTGACTCGGGCCAAGGGACCAGACCCAGAGAGAGAGGCTGCAACTGGGATACCCAGGTCCACCACTCAGCCCTTCCCGAATGGGGAGGCAAGTGCTGTGATGTCAGGTGTCCGGTCCTTGTATGAAGAAGAGGCAGACAGAGAAGTGGCCCAGCTGATGGGTGGGGGAGGTGTATATACTATCGCCCAACCAGAGGTGCACTGGGCTGGGAACCCACGGATGAGTGGAGACCCTCAGGTATGTGTCACATTTTTTTGTGGTAGGCTAGAAATTGTGAGTATCAACCTGCATTCTGTCACTTATCTTGTATAAGTGACAGAATGCAGGAGGAAGGAATAACAATAGAGGGAGTCCCTCTTCTTTAAAGGTCAATTACTTATCTTTGCTGTGTGTGGTTCAGGACTGGCTGCGTACTGAGAACCTGTTGCCCCACCAGACGGTGGAGAAGCTATCCAAGTGGACAGTCTATGACGATGTGGGCCAGGCCAAGACCGTTCCTGCCCACAATGGCAGGGGCCCCTGGGAATCTGAGGACCCCACCCAGGAGATGCTGGAGAATCGACTGGTCAGCGCACAGGTAAAGATACACCCCCTTGTGCCACTGGATTGATTGTACAGTCCATATTTATTCGCCACAAACAGACAATGTATTGGCTGTACAGATAATCTGTAGCTAGCTAGCAATGCACACAATGCTCAGACTCTGACTGACCTTTGAAGCTACTGGGAATTCTGGTTCTTTCTGTTATTTTCCTACATATCCCTCTCCTTTTAGTTCTTGTCTCTGAATGCAACAGTCACGAATTTGAGTCGTAAAGCCTTGGATTATTCACAAATCTTTTTTTCAACTCAGCCTGGAGCAAATTTGCTTCTGTTTTCGTTCACTCACATTTCCACGCAATCGCACCTCCTCTAAATTTTCCTTTACGTTCAGTGATTCGTCCTCTGGAGACAATGAAAGCAAATGTCTTGGAAATCTTAGTTTTCAAAGTCGACATTTTTACTTGTTGTTTAAAGGCCCTGCACACCCACACAGGTGTTGTCCCTTATTCTTGCGGATTAGACCTCTGCTCTGGTTAAAGTGAGGTCATCAAACTTCATGAACCAATGACAATGATGAAGGTGTGACTTTTCCTACACTAACAGATACAATAAAATCAATCAACCGTGGTGTGTATTTGCCCACATAGTCCTCAGAGGAGGTGTAATGAGGTCAAATAAGTGAAAACACCTGCGTGGGTGTGCAGGCCCTTTAAAGTATTAGTTGTCGTGATTGATACAGATGCAGTAGTAAAATGGTGGTTACCGTAGTTGTGTCTGTTGTACTCTAGCTTGTTGTGACAATACATCTGCTCTGACCAGTCATGATTGACAGTGCTGCTGGCAATTCCTGCAAGTACCTGGAACTTGAATTTAGTATCAGCCCATGAGCAGTGCCAAAATATAGTTCCAGGAACTTGTCTCCAACGCGGGCCGTGACTAAGGGAAACAAAAGCAGAACCAGTGACAATGGATACGTCTTATGTTACATTTCAGTAACTTCCTGCAGTGGAAAAAGCCTGCAAGTAGTACAGAGTGTTTGGAAAGGGCAGATATTCATGTTCCCTGCAATTAGCAGGGAAGGGAAAGACTGCCTTGCACATTAGTCATTCTCTATGTTACTACAACACTCTAGCACTGGTGAGCCTCAGGATTTGCAATTTTACTAATTTCCCACTCTACTATGTCAACTAGCATTTTCCTGTAAACCATACTGGTAACACTTTATAAGGGTACATTAATTAACATTAGTTGATACAGTAACTTTATAATAAGGGTCACAAAGAGCATTAATAAATGGTCAATTATGGTTAAGTAATGCTTATATAACATGCACAATAATTTATAGGTTAGGCTATAAGTTAAAGGAACAGCTAAATATAAAGGAACAAGCAAACCTCTACATGAAGACCATGGAGTGTTTCCACTGATCTCAACCTTTAACAAAAATGAGTCATAAGTTGGAAGATGGACCAGCAAATGGACAATCATTACCCTTAAATAAACATTTATAAAAACAAACTGTTTCTTCTTAATGAAATGGCTTAGCTCTGAACTTGACATGACATACATGTTAATTAATATCTTTATCAACCATTTACTAATATTAGTTGGTACCTTAATTAACATCTAAACCCTTAATACATGTTTACATGAGACATCTGTTAACAGTATTGTATTAATTAACTGTTAATTAATGCTTATTACTATATTAACTAATGTTAATAGCATTTTTATAAACTATTAAATAATGTATAAAGTAATACCTTAGTTAACACGAACACCATTAGTAAATTGACACATTAGTTAACTGTTAATTAGTTAGTTAATGTTTATTACTGCATTAACTAATGTAAATGAATGTACCCTTATTGTACAGTGTTACCACCATGGGAATCCCAGAGAGACTAATTAGAGTACGTCCAATTCAGAAAAGTTAAATTGTGGTTTGTTTAATGTCAAAGAGTTGGAGTGTCAGCATATAAATTCTACTTCATCACGTATAGCCGGTGTGCACACAAAACAACAGGACATAAAAGACTTACTGCTGGTTTATTTATTCCCCGGACTGTGCAGATACAATAGAGCATACCACACACCGCAGCATGCTGCTATCAGCTATCACACTGCTCCACTGCTGCAAGTGGATTGGTTACCTGCTGCGGAAAGGTTATGAGTGGATCTTAAACCATATAGGGCTCCGGCTGAAAAACTGATTAATTCAGTGTTAACCAGGCTAGGAGATGGCTTTGGAGAGAAGGTAAGGGCAAAGTTGTCTGAAGTTTGTGGTCCTGTCTGGAAGGATGTTTCATATGGAGGGTGGCAGGGCTTTAATCTTGACTTGTGTCCTCACATCTGCTCATGTCTCTGCCGCCTTTTTCAGGTGGTGATGACCGGCAGCAAAAGGGTTGTAGAGGTGGATGAGGTGGAGGATCTGTCTCAGCTGGAGTGAGTTCACACACACACACACACGCACACAGTACCTACAGTACAGTATAAATATGCACACCTGTTTTCAACCTGTTTGTCTAATGTTCTTAGAGAGGTGTGCGAGAGTTCTGTGCTTCTGAATCTGAAGAAGAGGTTCCACCGTGACTGTATTTATGTAAGTGTCATTACTGAGCTCACACTATGATCTGAGGCATTTTAAAACAGGTAAAATGCCATTTGGCTGAAATTATTCCATGGTGCAGCTGGGATTTTATGTTAAGAGGCTTTGGAAACAGTAGTCATATAAATTCACAAGAAGATAAAATGTGGCAGATTTGATTTTGAAAATCAGATGGTAGCTTAGCCCTTAAAGAGTAACTTGACACTAAGCTGTAAAGCAAGCAAGTGTTTCACTGCACTCTGTGGTTGATTGTGTGGTTGGGTGTGTGCACCTGTAATCACACCCAACAACAACTTACCAAAAGTTTTGGAATTGGTCCAGTAGATCACCTCTGCCAGCATCCGCGAATGGGCTGCAATGGCTGCAACGTAATCCTTGCGGGCAATTGCGCCCGTGAAACGTCCGTCCACTGAAAGTGCTTGTTTTTGCCACTGACTCTGGCTCAGACTGTTATTCTAAGTGTCTGACAACTTTATGGAAAGGATCCCTACAGAGACAGACCTGTCTGTTAAAGAGTAAGATCCTTTTGTCTTCCTGGAACAACTCAACCTCTCGTGAGATTTTAGAGCGACAGTTTTCCTTGAGTGAGACTTTCTGTTTCTGGTTAAACAAAAGGATCTGCCACAACTCAGCAGCTATCAGTACTGCAGACACCTAGCAATACCTGTTATCTTTGCTAAATGAGACTTTCAGACTTGTTTTTAAAAACCCAAACTAAATCATTTTTTTCAGTGTGCTTATTCCCTGAACACTGAAGTCATTTTCTTTTTCCCAGACTTACATTGGAAACATGCTGCTGTCCATTAACCCCTTCAAGCCCCTTAACATCTACACAGAGGAGCTGAGACAGAAATACCAGGGCAAAGAGCATCAGAGAAACCCACCGTGAGCAAACACTTCTCGCACTGATGTACATTATTCTTCTTTCTCTATACAACTGGCACCATGTGTCTCACCAAAGGTTTCAGTCCCTTTCAGAAAACATCTGTCCCCCTTATGTTTTTCATTACTAGTGTTTGTTTCTGTTCTGTGCCTCAGCCATGTGTATGCCATAGCCGACGCCGCTTTCAGTCAGTCTCAAGCCTCCACACAGGAGCAGTGCATCATCATAAGGTACTGACAAGAACACCAATTTCATACATTTGTATAGTTCTGGGTTTTGTCTTTCCTTTCTATTCCATCATCTATAATATATACAGATACATACTTTATATAAAAAGGCTGTCTTATGTTTGATATTTTTATTATTGCCAATACATCCAGTGATTGATCCCACCAAGCAAACCAATGGTTTTGGTGCATCTCTCCACCACCAGATGTCTAATAAAGGTTGATTTGAAAAAAACAACTGTGTCTTATTTAAGGTAATCTTTATTTCTTGTGTAGTGGCCAGAGTGGTTCAGGGAAGACTGAAGCTACCAAGCTGATAGTCCACTACCTCAGCTCCATGTATCAGGGCAGAAACAACAACCTGCAACAGGTAATTCACTGTGGAAAACACAAAGGAACACCTTCATTAATGTACAGTTTCATCAGTTAGCAACACTTTCAGTCCTCCACCCATTTTTGTCTTTGACTCTTGACCAGCCCATGGAGGTCTTTCCCATCCTGGAGAGTTTCGGGAATGCCAAGACCATCCTCAACAACAATTCTAGCCGCTTTGGCAAGTACCTCCACATCCACATTCTCCAGTAAGTCCACCTAATGTTATCCTCTTTAGAAATATCTTATGATGTTTCACCATTATGTTCCTTCCTTGCTGCCCCTGATGAGATTGGTTGCAGCTGTTTAATTGGTCTCTCGTCTTGGTTGACAGAGGGGTTGTTGTAGGGACCTCGTTGTCCAAATATCTCCTTGAGAAGTCCAGGGTTGTCTTTCAGGTGAGAACATTGAGTGAGGTGTGCTGTGTGCTCAAAACAGACTGGAGAAAACGCTGGATCATTGTCACTGTGTAAATTACTGTGTGATCGGCTATTTGTCTGATATATCAGACAAGACTGCTTGTGTCGGCTTGTAGGAAAATGGCTCAAGTTACTTTTCTGGTTGAATGCTTTTCCTTCTTGGCAAATTGAACAGTTTGGAGGCTCAGCTTTCCCAGCTTGATAGAGGACACCTCCACCTATAAAACTGATCAAATAGCTTATCAATCCTCAGTTTTTAGGGATGGAAATGTTGGTTGGTTGGTCTGTCCAAGTATCTTGGCAAATGTGTACAGACATTCATGATCCCCAGACGTGGAATTGCAATGATTTTGGTGATCCTTTGACTGTAGCGTCACCAGCAGGTCAATGTTTTCAGTTGTTGAGAGAAATATCTCTATAATATATAAAATTTGGTACACATATTCAAGATCCCCAGAGAACGAATCCTAATGAACATGGTGATCCCCTGAGCTTTCACCTAGCACCACCAACAGGTCAAAGTTTTCAACTACCTACTGAAATATCTCAACATCTACTAACTGGATTGACACACAATTTGGTACATCCATTCATGGTTCGCAGAGGACTCATCTTAATGACACTGGTGATCCTCTGACTTTTCCTCTAGCGCCACCAGTAGGTTGAAATCTTTGGGTTCAGAGTGAAATGTCTTGACAAATATTGGATGAGTTGCCATGAAAGTTGGTACAGACATTCATGTTTCCCTACATGATGACTTGTAATAACTTTAATGATCCATTTACTTTTCCTCTAGCGCCATCATCAGGTCAAAATATTAATCTGTCCCATTGTTTGGTTTATGACCAAATACCTGAAAAACTAAAGACATTCAGCTGTACTTTGTGTTTAGTGCTAATTAGCAAATGTTTGCATGCTAACACACTAAACTAAGATGGTCACCATGGTAAACATTACCTGAACATTATCATTGTGAGCATGTTAGCATGTTGTTGTTGTTGTTGTTTGCATTTAGCTCAAAGCAATGCTGTGCCTAATTAAAGCCTCACAGAGCCGCTAGCATGTCTGTAGACTCTGCGTCTAGTTACCTTTAATTTTAATTTCTCCATTCTTTCCTACTGCCGTGGAGTGTAAGTAAGTGAACAACACAGCAACAAATTTGTACGTGGTAGTGTGTTTCATTATATTGTTTTTTCTGGCAAAGTTTACGCTATTAGTAGATGGTAAATCATCAGAAGTCATGAACTCAGTTGATGTCACTTGTCTAGTTCTTGTCTCATTTCCCTTGTAGGCCAATGAGGAGAGGAACTACCATGTGTTCTATGAGCTGCTGGCAGGTATGAACGACTGGGACAAACAGGAGCTCTACCTGCAAGGAGCCGAGACCTATTACTACCTAAACCAAGTACATGATGCATCAATGAATTCTCCATCTCTGGTTTTCGTAATGTTTTCTCTTCCTCTTCGCTCATTATGCATGTTACACATTTATTTTTTTCTCTGTCCTTCTCTAGGGTGGTGCCTGTGAATTGAAGGGGAAGCATGACAAGCAGGACTTCCAACTTCTGGTTCAGTGCTTTGAGACCATCGGTCTGCATGCTGACCAGATCTCAACCGTCTGGGCCATCCTCTCCTCTATCCTGCAGCTCGGCAACATGTGCTTCAGCTCGTACGAGGTGTGTGCGTGTAGGAGAGAGGGAGGGTGAGTATCAGAAAGATCAGACCTTGATATCATACATCAGTTGGTGTTTTTGCTTCAGAGCGAGTCGTTTGAGGTGGCTCGTATCTTCAGCGAGGCTGAGGGCAGGAGGGTTGGCTCCTTGTTGCAGATTTCGTCCGAGGCCCTTCAGACCGTCATCACTCACAAAGTCACAGTCAGTAGCCTCTTGCTGAGTTATCGTTCATATTTCTGCACATGTGAAACACTGATTAGCTTTCTCATCCACAGGAGACGACCTACGACAGGATCTACTGCCCTTTGTCTGTGGAAAGTGCCATAGAATCCAGGTAAGAAAAGTTTTATTTCTCACTTGGAGAAATGTTTTCTGCCATTTCTTCATCCATCTGTCCCATTTATCTATCCATTTTCTGCCACTTCTCCGGGGCCTGGTTGCGATGACAGTCTGTATGTCCTTCTCCTTCTTCCTGGGTGATCGCGAGGCTATCCCAAACACTGTAAAAGAAAAAGAAAATAGTATTAAAAGTACACCAGCTAATTGGTGTAGTGCTTCAATAAAGTTGGGGGACTGATTGAAAAAGAAAATGGTAAAAAATCAATGCAGCAGAGGCTGAGATGTTCTGACTTTTAGTCTCTAGTATGTGTCAAGCCTCAAAGATTCTGATCCTACATTTCCTGTAATGCAGCTTCATAGCTTCTTGTCGTTAGACCCTCGCTGTCTGCTTAACTCCTACTTCTTTCAAACTCCACACCCTCAGTTTGTAAGAGAGATTTTTCTGTTAAAAAATACCAAGCCCAAGCCGAAATTACCCTCACTATGACATTTCACAGGCTGAGTCGTACTCCTCATGATGAGTAAAATGTGTAAAATTGGAGGACTGTGAATCAAATTGTTTTAACTTGCATTTAAGGGTACACATCCCCTTCTCCTCCTTGTCCTCTCTTGAAGAGATGCCATTGCCAAAGCCTTGTATTCAGTGCTGTTTGACTGGTTGTTGGAGCAGATCAATGACTGGCTAAGTCCCACAGAGATGGACAGCACAGTGGGCATACTGGACATCTACGGGTTTGAGGTTGGTATTCCTTTCTGGACGGAGATCTGGATACTTAAAAATAACTGAGCATTAGCTTGTGCTGATGTGATGTGCTGTGATGCCTGTGTTCTTCTGCAGGAGCTGGGAGTGAACAGCTTTGAGCAGCTGTGTATCAACTTTGCCAACGAGCAGCTGCAGCACTTTGTCAACAAGGCACTGATCTCCCAGGAGCAGGTCAGTGGGCCGTGAACTAGATCCATGAAGATCAACTTACCCTCAGGGTACCACTTTCTATTAAGTCACTCTTTATAAATGGTTTATAAGCTGTGACTAATGGCTTTATCAATACTCTTGAGTTGCCAGGTTGTGAAAAATCCCCTTGGCTGCATTTTCCTCCAGCAACACACTAGCTACTAGCTAGAAAGACTCCTCCAATGGTTGTTGACTTCCTGAAGAGTTTTGTAAGGCATATGGACAAATATCTATTTATTATCAGTGTATTAACATTTACAACTTCAGAGTTGATGAATTAGTGTAGAACTCTTAATTTTTACTTTTGGGAAATTCACTTACTTTCTTTCTGAGAGGGACGTGAGAAGATTGATACCAATCTCATGTTTGTTTTCAGTATGGAGCTGGATTAGCATAGTTTAGCATAAAGATAATATACCTCAACACCTCTAAAACTCACTAATTATGTTGTTTCTTGTTTAATCCGTACACAAACAAATGTATAAGAATTAGGTTGTGGTATTAGAGGGAGTTACGTGCTGAAACTATTTCTTGGCGAACAAACAGCTTGGCGCAGTGACTGTGCGCAGCTTCCCAGAGTCTTGTCATCACAGTGAGGTTGCCAGGTTTGGTACCATCATGCCTGTACAGACCAGACCAGTACCAGTACCAATACTGACTGCAGCTGGAGATGCACAGAACTACTGGGTGGATGGATCAACTGTGGTCACAAAATAGTTCCAGCACATAACTCACCCTAAAAACCACAAAACGTTTTTTTTTTTCGTTTCTCACTTAAACTGAGTGTAGTCTGCTGTATTACTGTGTGTGTGTGTGTGTGTGTGTGTGTGTGTCCTGCAGGAGGAGTACAGTGCAGAACAGATCCATTGGTATCCGATGCCACTTAAGAACTTCCACTCCTGTCTGGAGCTGATATCCAACAGACCACACGGCATCCTCCGCATACTGGACGATCAGACCTGCCTCCCCCAGGTGCACACACACACAAATAAAGTTTCCATCTCTACTCTCTACTTGTGAGGACCCTAACTGACATAATGTATGTCCCAACCCTAATCATCACAACTACATGCCTAACCCCAAACCATTACCCTAAACCAAACCTACACCTAATTCTACCATTAACCTTAAAACCCCTGCTACTTTGGCAGGTATTGTAAAAAGTTATTAAACACAAGACAATATATCATTTTACACTTTTTGACATCCTCTATCAACACCTCGATAAGCACAGGAAATGCCTCATATTTAATTAAATGGCTTTTCTTATATGACACTACGGTCTTTAATTTTAGGAAACAAATGAGTAATATACCAGAGCTTTCATGTAAATTCAGAGGGGTTATACAGGGTTCATACAAAGTCTTGAAAGTTTGGAAAATGCTTAATTTTAACCAATATGTTTTCAAGGTTAGGAATATGCTTGAATTCGAATATACTCCTTGAAAAATGCTCGATTTTCAACATAATCTGGTGTTTCATCATTGACACATTCGCTCATGTAAACCAAAAATCTCTTAATATTATATTTGAAATGAAACGATTTGTTTGTTGTCTCCTGGCATTAATAGTAACAATTTAGTCACAATTAAGTTAGTATGTGATGATAAAGGCTTCGAGAGTCTGGACATTTTTGGTTTAGGTACCTTGAAAGTGCTTGAATTTTACTCTTAAAAAGCTGTAAGAACTCTGGTTATGACTAAATGTTTCCATGTTGTTGGGAGTGTAAAATATTGAAAGTAAATCTGTCTGTGTTTTGTCCCTCTGTGTTTTTCCATCAGGCCACTGACCACACCTTCCTCCAGAAGTGCCACTACCACCATGGGAACAGCCCCTACTACGCCAAGCCCAAGAACCCACTGCCAGTCTTCACAGTCTATCACTATGCTGGAGCTGTCACTTACCAGGTGTCGGGCACAGCACGCCACTATACACAGCAGATCTGTCAAACAGCAGCGAGAACATTTGTATTTAAAAAAAAAAAACAACTCTTTTCCAGGTTCATAATTTCCTGAATAAGAACCACGACCAGTTCAGGACAGAAGTGGTGGAGCTTTTTGCTAGGAGTCGGTTAAAGGTGAACCAGCTGGCCTTTTCACAGAGCAGAGCAGAGTGTGTACAGCAGCCACAGAGGAAGCCTGAGCTGCTTCTACCAAGAGCTTTTGATCACATTATGTAATCAGATTACACAGGTTTGTGTATCAGTCATTCAGACTATAAAACAGCTTTCAAGTCAGTGCAGTACAGGTAACTAACAAACTAATTAAAGCAGTAGAACATTGGAAGACGAATCCACGCTAAAACTAAAAGTATAGAAACAGATAGAAATGTGAATAAAAGTAAAATAAAATAAATAAAAATAACAAATTATATTAAAGACAATAACACAAGTGATTAACTTAAGAAAAATGCACGTCCACCAATTTTTAATATTCCCAGGAAACCTCTGTTGTTGTGTGCGACTTGCATGATTTCTGTTTCTGCTTGTGTTTTCTGGCGAAAGTTTTCCAATCTGCTTGTGTTTATTTATTTTTATTTTTTCCTATTGCATGTCTTTTTGTTGCAATGCATTCATGGGATGACGTTACATCATAATAGTGATTCTGTATCTCGTTATTGTGACTTAGCATCTCATAATTGTGAGATCAGGAGAAATTACCAAATGTATATCTCATAATTTTGAGTTGAAAAAAGTCACAATTATAAAATATTTTTTCTGAGAAAATGTTTCTTCTTCTTTGGTTTAAAGCTTCAAAATCTTGTAATTACAAGTAATTATGAGAAACAGAAATCATAATTACAATATAATGTGTCAAATCTTTGCTTTATTTGGTGAAAGATCCACATCTATAACAAGATATAGATATTATAAGATCTTTTCTTGTAATTTTTGAGATACAGGTTATGACTTAGCAGTTATAATTCAAACAAAAAAGAAGTCAAAATTGTGAGAAAATGTCTGTTTTATTTATTTGCTTTGGTGAATGTAGTGCTCTGCCATGCTCGTTGCCACTATACAATAAAAAACAATTAACAAGCACAAGAACAATGAAATAGAAAATTATTATCATTACTAGTGGTAGTGTAATGATGAGAGTAAAATAAAGATAATGTACGTCAACACGAAATATATATTGGTTGCTAAAACAATATGTGTAGGCTTTCATAAACACACTTATAAAATCTTTTACTTGCTTCTCGCGACCCTGTTTGATCAGATGGTGTCAGAGTTGTTCCGGAAAGTTCAGGACGGTTACATTCAGCAGAGAGAGCTGGGCTGGAGGGGGAAGGGCCTCCGTCAGCAGCCCTCTACTGCTGCCTCACACTTCCTCCAGTCCCTGACCGAACTCACCACCCGCCTGGAGAGGTACCAACACACTGACCCGGCTGACTGACACTGAGCTGTTATTACCAAAGCTGTGGATCAACGTGAACACATGTTTCACTTCAGAACAGCTGTGCTCTGTAGAGACTGTGGGTTTAGTAAATGTCATGGAAGGAAGTATGAGGATCATGGAGACTGTCCTCCCCGAAAATACATCTGTAGAGGTCAACTGTGCAGCAGCTTATTATGACCCATATTTACGTTTGTATGTATGGCGACCTCTAGTGGAAGTCAGGTGAGGATGTATAAAGAGCCACAAAGTCTGGTTAGGCATAGGCAGATTATGATAGAATGGGCTCCTGGGCACAGATGTGTAAAAGCCCCCCCACCCCCAAGCAGCAAGCTTTAATAGCACCCCCTACAGTTTCTGTACTCATTAATCTAAAGGGGAATGGACATCTGTGGCCCACACAAGCTTCTCTTTCTTGGCTATCCTTTCAGTTTTTCAGAAGGACTTTTGGGGCTCTGTTGACATAAATGACTAAGCCCTTTGAATATGCGACAAAAAATGCAAAGTTAATAACAGACTCCATGAGTCTCCTGTCCCTGGGCCTGGGCCTGGGCCTGGTAGGTCCATTCGGTAATCCACCCATGCGCATAGAGAGGAGGTCGGGGAGGATGGATGGGTCAAACAACACAGGACTTTCACCCAGGAGACCGCTGTTCATGTTCTGTGTGAAACCAAAAGTTAATGTTGTCTTATTTTAATGTCACATAACTTAACTTACCAACGTACTTATTTTAACCCAAACCATGATCATTTCCTAAACCTAACCAAGTTGTTTTGGTGCCTAAATCTTAACCAAACTGCGACCGGTTCACGACGAAGGTCCGGTACGCCACGCCTATATACTGTATGTCTTTTTAGGAGTCATTGGCAAACGACCTATTCTGACGTTTTTGGAGTCACATCTCCTGCCACCTGTAGGGGCGCTAATTTAGGAAACGCTCCTGTGGGTCGTATTAGAGGTTAGGAACAAACGACCTGTGTGGCCGTAGGTTGGAGGACTTGTTGGAATTATGATGATAGCTGGTCTAAGTTCATAATGTTTTCATTTGGTGTGAATCATCACTGAAAGAAATTCTTCACAAGATGAGACGCATCGTGCAGGACAGAAGTTTCATGGATACGTATCAAGATGCTGCTCAGCCTTTGTTTAGATGCATGTAGGTCAAAGGTGAATCATATTTCCTGATGAATAACCTGTGTCAATATTTTGTCATTTAACTCTTAGATGCAAAACCACTTTTATTCGTTGTCTGAAGCCAAACTACGTCAAGGTAACACCAGATACTTACATACTACTTACACTGATGATAGCTAGTATCTTAACATCGTCCGACAATGACAATGTATGACCGTGTGCTGTACCTCACATGTCCTCCGTTAGGTTCCTGGGATCTTTGACGTAGACTATGTGTCGGCCCAGCTGAGGCATGCTGGGATACTGGAGACCATCCGCATCAGGAAAGAGGGTTTCCCCATACGGATACAGTACTCCTACTTCATTGAGAGGTGCTGCAAATTCACGTAGCATCCCTGCCAGCATCATCACGACACTTCTTTAATGTTATAATGCTTATTATACGTTCTAGTCTTATTTTCCTCTTCTTACCTGTTCAGTACTGAGCTGTGGCAATTCAAGTAACACCTAACTTGATCCAGTGTAGCAGACATCCATCAGGATTCTCAGACTCAATCCAAATCCAGCCCCTACACCCTCGTTCTTTGTGTTAGCAAAGTTGTCGACTCGCTAGCTTTTGATCATAAAGCCAAGTCAACCAAATCCAAATCCTTCAGCTTGTAAACAAATGCACGTGCACAGCCGTCCATGAGGGTGAACTGCATTTTGAAAACTGTCGGGGCGCCAGGTCACAAGAAATATCAACTCTTGCGTAATGATGCTTTAATGCAGTTCCTGTGACTTCGTACGGAGCGACACTGTTTGAAGTGATGTTGTGTCATGATGCATTTGCACGCAACAAATCGTTTGCATTGTTTACACAATATGATTCTGGATTTAGGAACCTCCGAGAAGCGCTTGAAGCAGTGTGTGTTTCTGGTCCACAGGTACGGGGTGCTCCTGACCCAGCGGCTGAGCGAGGAGTCAGACAGAGAGCTTTCTGTGGCTCTGCTGGACATGGCTGGAGCAGAGGAAGGACAGTACCAGCTGGGACTCACCAAGGTGCCTGACTGCCCGTTCATGACACTGAGTGGAAGTTTTTAGTCTGCATATCAACATGTTTAGATGATGTGTGTGTATGTGTGTTAGGTGTTCCTCAAGGAGCTTCTGTACCAGCAGCTGGAGGAGAAGTGGATCAGCACCCAGACCTGGGCTGCCATCACCATCCAGAGGAACATCCGAGGCTTCCTCTGCAGGAGGAACTTCAAGTTCTTCAAACAAAAAGCCATCGTCATCCAGAGCCACATCCGAGGACACCAGGCCAGGTACAGAGAGGAGAGGAGGGTCAGGTTGATCAAAGATCTAGATTCAAGACTGTCACCTCAGGGGGGACATGAACACTCTCTGATATGATTTTTCTCAAAATAGTACTTTCAAATTGATGCATTCAACAAAACTACATAATAAAATACAGGAAATACTGTTCTACAAGTCCCGAAATCAAAATTTCAAAGTATATCAGCAGAAAAATGTACTCAAGGTTCTAAAGAAAAAGTACTTAATGTAAAGAAGAGTAGAGTTTAGTTTTACTGCTTCGGAAAAACCTTTTCCTTTTTAGTTGAAGTAAGAAATGGAAGGAAGGAAGGAAGGAAGTGCACAAGGAAGCAAAGAAGGAAGTACTCAAGGAAGTTAGAAAGGAAAGAAAGAAGTGCACAAGGAAGGAGGGAAGTAAGGAAGGACACAAAGAAGGAAGGAAGGAAGGAAGGAATAACACAAGGAAAGAAGAAGTACACAAGGAAGGAAAGAAGAAAGTACTCAAAGGAAGGAAGGAAGGAAGGAAAGAAAGAAGTGCACAAGGAAGGAGAGAAGTAAGGAAGGACAAGGAAGCAAGGAAGGAATAACACAAGGTAAAACGCATTACTACTTTGCAGTTAAATCTTTAACAAGTATTTTATTCCATTATGAAATAAAGCAGCAAACAACAGCTTGACAGTCACATCAGGACATCAGGTGAATTCAGTATCTTATAAAACATTTAACAGAAAGTGTTTATTTATTGAGATGGACCTTGTTTTGTTGGGAAACCAACAGAAGGTAAAGATCAGGATTAGTAAGCATGAAATATTGGTATTAAGTCCTTGCTGTTCAGACACTTGAATGGACATAAACATGGGAGTCATGTGATCTGAGGTGTAGAGATGATAAACTCCAGCTCCACTCTCTCACTGTACTCAAAGGCTCCACCTGGTGGAGGGAACCATACAACACATCCACAAACATTAATACTGCATTAAACACTGGATCCTGGACAACATGTTAGATCAGTACACCTTTTACAATTAAAACAATAAAAAGATTTTACAGAGTCAGGGTTGGCTCATTTGTATAATTTATTATTATTACTGTTTTTTTTTTTGTGACTCAAGTAGGGCGGCACCTTAGCGCCCTCTACTGGGCAGCCGCCCCTGCTCATGTTGTTGATATTTGATTGGTTTTGTAGTCGTCTTAATGTGAATGTTAAAATAAATGCAAGGCAAGGTTTATTTATATATTTATATTTTAAACACAGAGGCAATTCAAAGTGCTTTACACAGTCAAAGAAAAGCATCAGAATGACATTCAAAACAATATGAATAAAATCACTTCAGATAAAAAACAATAACATTTTAAAATCAGATAACATGAAATAAAATATATTGAAAAAAATGGAAGAGGTCAAAGTTCATAATAGAAGCACACTGAGAGCAGCTGGAAGTGTTAAAAGTTTAACTGTAAACTTAAAACCAGCCTCTTCATGTTTTATAGACATTATTTTATTCAGCAACTTTAATGTACTTATGTGGTAAAATCTTATTCTATTTTATTTTATGTTATTTTATTATTAATAATAATAATATATATATATTTAAATTCCTCTTATCGATTTTATCCCTTTGTTTTGTTTTTGTCTTTTTAATCTAATTTATCTAGTTTTTAGTCCAGCTTTTATTTAACTCGATTTATTTTCTTAATTTTATTACATTTTATAATTTTTATTTCCTCTCGTGCATTGGTCTCAAATTCTTAAATTGATTTTTGTTGTTGTTGTTCTGTCTTATTATCTTATCATCTGTGAAGCACTTTGAGCTGCACTAACCTGTGTGAAAGCTGCTACACAAATAAAGCTTGATTGATTGATTGATTGAAGGAAACAAGTGGAGATGTAGCAGTGAACGTGTGTCTGCAGCGAGGCGGGTGAATTAGAGAAGAATAGAAGCAAACCCTAAAAATGAATCAGGAAGCTGAGCTGAGAGCGAGTTTAGGTTTCACCTGAAGGCTGAAACGAGGTCAGAGCGTGACACACTGACGTGGAGCACTGTGTGTTTGTGTGTTGCTGCCTCCTCTCTTCTTCTAGGAAGTACTTTAAGCGCCTGAAGCAGTCCTTCACCCAGTTCTGGGCGGTGATGATGATAACCAGGAACACCATCAAGAGACGCCATTGGAGGAAGGTAGATATGAGAGAGATCCCCACTGAGTCATTACCTGGGTTTCTTCACAACCTTCTGTTTGCTCACTTTATTGTGCTATAAATCTTTGCCCCTAATGTCTCTTGTGCAACAGCAGCTTAACACAACAGCATATGAGTCGTAATAGGAAAAATATGTCCATGCCAGTCTCTCAGTGAGAGGCCCGGGCAGCCATGTTTGGGGTCAAAGTGTAGTTTTATTTTTTAATTCCTCTCAAATGACTTCACTTATCTATATACACAGTTTCCAACTATTGGCAGTGTTTACCTTATCATTCAGACTGGCATTAGTTTCTTCACCCAAATTATATTTAAAAAACAAAACTATTTTCTCTAGATATCTCTAGTGGTATCTACCACCACGGGTGGATTGCTGAATGGGCCTACCAGGGGCCCCAAGGGCTCAGGGGACCCCCAAGCCAGAGTCTCTGCGTGAAGTCGCTGTTATTAACTTTGCAAAGGGCTTAGTCTGTACAACTGCACGGCCACACAGTAGATTATTTGCAGGGCAGAGTGGGATATTTAAGGTGCTGCCTGTTGAAGAATGCTCTTTAAAATAGTGTGCATGCCAGATAACCTACATTGATTTTTTAAATTTATTTTTATTATTTATTTTTGTGGTGTATCACTTGACTGTGCTCTTTTAAGTATGTTATAGGAACAAGTGAGATTCCTTACAGGAACATGAAGAACTATAGGGGCCCACCAAATGACTGTGTGTAGGTGTCGCTCATAGTGACAAACAGAGAATTATCATAAATCCTGCAGTTCCCCTCAGCTCTGCAGAGCCTTTTAGCCTCTTTTAGCCCGTTGTTTTGGTTTTACAGACTGCAGAGTCATCGACCTTTTTTTTAATGAAAAAGCTCTGATAGACCTGCAGTAAACACAGCACAGGCACAGTTAGAGACTAGCTGGTGAACACAGTGGAGCATTTAGCAGCTAAAGAGACAGATATTTCCCTCAGGAGGCAGTGAAGGCCAAACCAGAGCTGAAAGGAGAGTTAATGTTGGACACAAACATGTTAATATTGCTCTATGTCTGCTGGAGGTATAAATTGGGTTACAGGTACTGTACAGGCAACTGTTTGCTAACTTGTTAGCCATAACAACTTTATAAGATGATATGTCAGTGTTGTTCTGCTACGCCAAGTGGCCAAAACCTATATATATTATACATAATTTATCTTTAAAAGATTTAATGTGTCTTTACAGAAACTCTCTCTGGATAATCCACAAACTCTCGCATTGAACAGTTTTCAGTGGAACTACTTTCTAATGAAGAAATATTCCCTTTAAAAACTGTTAACAGTGTTTTCTGTATATCAAATGCAACAGGACACTATTTCTATAAACAGATATCTTAATTTGAGTGAACCAAAACCCTCCATATCTTTGCTTTTCCCCGTTTTGCCACGCAGACTCAGGACTTTGTTGACTGTTTGAACGGTTGCAATATTTATCTGGATTTAATGTTTGTGGTCAGTTTGTTGGCTGTAGTCTGTAGTCTGTGTTTAATATATTTCATTTCTGTGAATCAGCTGAAATGCGAGGTGTCTTTTAATTTAAGGACAGATTTAAGGGAGATTTCCAATACAAGTCCCCAGGGAAATCATATAATCCAGATCATGAGGATTTGAAAATTGACATTAAAGCTGTAGAGGTGTATTTATGACTGTTGTGCTCTGAAATCTGTTGGGTGTGTTCATTCTTGCAGCATTGGCAACATCTTCCTTGACAATATTACAGCCACATTCCTTTCCTTTAACTACCTTTCTTATCTTACATTAATCATGTCACCTGGACACACGCACACCCTGCTTAAACCTCAGCCGCTCTGCGGTCCTGGACTTCAACCTCTCTCTGTGAAATTTGAAGCAGTACTGCATCTGTCCTTCCGCCTTCTGAAACCTGTCTATCTGACTTCCAGCTCCACGGCTCCAACAGGTAGGCTGCTCGTCTTTCTTTTAGCCCTCTGCATCAGGTCACATGATAAAATGTCTTCGGCCTATTAGTTTATCTCACTTGAGAACTAGTTTGCACCATGAATATAGTGAAAAATACAGACTGTAATCGTCTGTATCAGGTTTCAAAACAGTCTAGAGACTCTTCTTTCAGCTGGAGCTTCCTGTGTTTCATCTCGTTTTCTTTTCTCCTCTTGGCTGTAAACTAAACTGACAGTTTTGTTCTTTTTTGTGAGTCCTTTTGCTTCAGTTGTATCACTCTCAGTCTATTTGGTGTTACTGTTTTATGAGGCTTGGACTATGAACAGGGGATTTGTCAGGCTCTCGCTCACAGGCTGCTGATGTCAGCTGCTCAAGCCTAGTTGGACTCATCACAAGCTATAACTTAGAACAGAAAGTGTAAAAAACAAGATTTAGCGGAAAGTTTGACAATATATTTGGGGCATAAACAGCGTATCATTGATACATCATATAATTTTCTTCTAACTGCTAGGGTCTAACGTAAGATGCTATAGAGTTGCATTATCGGAAATGTATTCCAGGAGTTTTGGGGGATTGGGGACTAAAAGTCAGGATATCTCAGCCTCTGCTGCTTGGATTTTGACCTTACCTTTTTAAATCTGTCTCTCACAACTTTTTAAAGTGCAATACTGAATTGCTGGAGTACCCTGTACAGATTGCAAGTGTTCATTAGACATTTCATATCAGATGAAAAGCCAGGGATTCTTCCTCTGGGGTCCACGAACATCTATACAAAATGTCATGGCAATCTATTCTACAGCTGTTCACTCTGGAGTGACACAGTATATAGAAGCTTCTGGGTTTGGATCTACTGACCTGTGTCTAAACGGATTTCCTCTGGATGCTACAGTTTTCTCCCGCAGTCTAAAGACCGTCAAGTTAGGTTGAACTACAAATTTCTCTTTGTCTGTTTGTGTTAACCACTGGATCCAGTGGTGGAAAAAGTGCTCAGCTCCTTTACTTCAAGGCTCAAGCTTCATTTATTTGTCATTCTACAACACAGGGCTGCACAATGAAATGAAAGTTGTAGCCCCCTTTTTACACTACACACACAGAACATATGTACAAATACACACAGAAAGTATGTATGGTAGTGATATGGTAATGTGCAAAACCAGCATAACAGAAAGTTCCATGTCATTTATTTATGGTGGAGTGCGAAGGACGAGGTGGAGTTGAGGAGTCTCAGAGGAAAGAAGCATTGTCTCTTTTTTCCCTATAACGAGCACCAAATTACATAGTTTTTACAGGAAACATCCTATAAAAAAATATTAAGATGTGCCTCATAAATAAAGTGTCACTGAGTCAGGTTGGAGCAGACACGGGGAGTGTTCTGATCTGCTATGATTTGTGACACACTTGTTTGGTTTGGGAAGGTCAGTCATTGTAAACCCTCTCATGTGAAGGCAGAGCAGGGCTGGGCTGCCTGTGTGTTGGCAGAGACCCATTCTCTAGAGTTACTTGATAACTGTGATTATTGAAGTGAGGCTGTGATAAAAGAAGGGTATTTGCTGCATGAATACGTGTGCACGCCCATGTTTAATCTGAACTGCATACTTCACATTTGTTTACAGTTTACAGACATTTATCCAGTAAGATCAACAGCAGAATAAATTACTGACCACAAAACACAAATGTGCAAATACTTTAAATACTGGGAAGGACAGAGATATACCATAATCATATCTGAGTGACGCTGCCCTGCTCTCTGTAAGCTGTAAACCTCCTGATAAAAAACTTTCTGGACTCTTGTACGAGGCGGGGCAACAGGACTGTGGGTGTTGCAGGAGTATATAACAGGACGTGTATCTAAGAATAGGATTAAACGCACTCCTCGGGGCAGAGGTGAGGGAGTGTTGAGCGTACCTGGATAGCAAGCGGATAACTCACCTGAGGAGTTACACGCTGAATCAGCAACAAGCTTCAGGTGACAGATGCTAAATCAAGGATTAATATGATTTAAAGATTATGAGATGAAATCATGCTGGTCGCAGTAAGACGAACTAACTGGTCCATGTGTGTGTGTTGTCAATTTCAGGAATTTCACGAGAAGAACAAAGTAAAGGCAGTGACAAAGACTAAGTCTGTCTCTCCAGGAATGGTAAGGGAATAAAATGACAAATCTGATCCTGTATCATGGACCAACCGTCTTGTTTCTCTTGTGGTAACCGTGCTGTAACATTTGCTTCGTCTTTTCCTGTCAGGATGTGGGGATGTTGGAGATCCCTGCTGAGCTGTCAGCCAGACTTCGCAGTGCAGCAGGTCAGCGTCAGAAAAAGCTCAATTAACCCTTTAGAACCGAGCGCAGCATCGATGCCACACTAGACGTGTTCTACAAAACATTAAATAACTTTGGAACCGTTTATGAAAGAAACAAGCTTTAAAATGCCCAGGATGATATCCAATAAATGGCTGTAATGTAAATGGTGTATTTGCACCAGACTTCACATGGAGCTCCAAAACACCTAAATACAACTTTTCAAGTTAAAAAAACAAAAAATCCCTGATTGACTATGGAGTTATTTAACAAAACACAAGTTTTATTTTTTTATGTCAAACATGGTATTCTCACGCAAAGGTAATGCATGATGGTGACTTTACACTGCACCAGAAAGAAAGAGTAGGTTCCCCTGAATCATATGATGTACAACACTTGATACTGACTGAAAGAATGAGCTCAGAACTGGCAAAAAGGTGTTTCTTTGTCTTTGTAGGTTTAAGAGGGTTAATGGAGTGATTTGATACTACAATCTGCACATGTGCCTCTGCTGCCGTAGTGTTTCGTTACTTTGTGATTGTTGTTCTGTCTCTCTCTCTCTAACAGGGCAGCAGCATGCGTCAGGGGTCACAGAGGTCGCACCTCCTCAGGTGAAGGCTGAACACAAGCTCACCTTGCCTCTGGATATAGACAGATACCCGTTCTCTCGCTATGCCAAGTCCATATTAAAGGTGAGCAAGGCTGGATCACACACGTGCACATATTCATAATCCAGTCCTAGTTTATGATACTGTAAATCCTTCTCCACCAGGATACATGGTGCCAGCCTCAGGGATACCCCCTCCAGAGACCCCTCACCCCTCTGGAGCCTGAAGATGCCAGAACTGCCCTGGAGATTTACAAACTGGTATGTGGGAGTGATTTCATTAGATTGTGTTAGAATATTTTTATTCTCATTGGTTTCTTTTATGATTTTTAAAAAAAAAAACCTTTTCTCCTCAGATCTTGCGGTTTACAGGTGAGTCAGACATCAGTGGCTGGCAGGAGCAGATGTTGGGTAACTACATAGTGGAGAAGGGTCAGAGCCAGCCAGCCTTGAGGGATGAGATCCTGGCCCAGCTGGTGTACTTAATGTGGGGCCTGCAGGAGGAGAAGGACAGTCTGAGGGGCTGGCTGCTGCTGGCCTGCTGCCTCAGTGCCTTCGCCCCCTCACCAACACTGGACAAACCCCTGCTCAAGTAGGTGCTACACTTTGGTTAGCCTAACAGGGGTTGGTGGAGGGTATACTGTACTGTGTACCTTTATAGGCTAACCTAAATCTTAATGGTATGAAGTCATACTGTATGTATACTGAGTATAAGGTGCTTAAGGCCTTAAACTATGTATGCACTATGTGTTGAATGTTTTGTGATTATATATCATCTTTGTGTTTCTTTCTAGAAACATTAGAAAATCTTGGTGAAAATCGATGCAGTCTCTAATTATCAGCAGGTCAAATCTGGCGCGCATTGCTAGTGTCTTTTTTTTATACCAACACAGGGGGCGCCAAAGTCATACATTTTGACCATACTGAACTTATGACATCTCCAGCTCCATGAATCAGAAGACATTAAAGCGCGACTATGTAATTTTACAAAGAAGAAAGAACACAATCTTCTTCTAAAAATGAAAACTTTGAATTCATAAGCAATAAAACACACCCTTGTTCAGTTCAGTGCTATACACGCGGTGTGTTTGCCGCTACAGTCTTACATGTTCTGGTATGACCAGTGGCTTATGGTCGCTAATATTAGCGTATAGCAAAATTAAGATGTTGCTGTAAAACTGACATCACTGAGTCACTTCGATGACGTTATGAGTCTTCTCTACTTGTGTTACTGTTACACTACAGTTTATCCCATAATTGTCACTTTGGCCACAAGCTACAGAGGCTCACTTTAAAGCGTCACTAATCAATATTTTTATATGAACAATGGAATGACTTAGTGTAATGCGAAAGGGTCGCTGGTAGCAACAAACCCACAGATCACCAACTCAGCAATGGTTGTCTCTCCGCTTTAGTGTCTTTCAGCTCATTGTTTTACGGGTTTGTTCTGATAAACCCACCGTACACTACCTGCCCAGCACCACACAGCATAGGGTTTTTGAGAAAAACGTTAAATGACTGCAGGAAAGGTGTGGACGTGTGTGTACTGCCACAAGCCTATAGTGTGATTTACCATTTTGTTACTATACCCTGTCTGAAAAACACTTTAAACCCACTTCATCTGTCTGTACATGACTCAGTCTACAGTATTTCCTGTGAAGGTATGTGTCTGACCACGGTCCAGGGGAGTACCGCTCACTGTGCCAACACAAACTGCTGACATCTCTGCAGCTCCCAGCTCCCACTGCCCGCATCTACCCCCCAACCCAACTGGAGTGGACCACCAACCAGAGGAAGGGCACCATGCTGCTGGATGTACACACCTTCAACGGTGAGATGGACTGAAGTGAAATTCAGTAACAACTTTACCGTGAAACTGGTCCAATTTTTGCTGTTATAAACCCATAACAAGCCTTTGATGTGTTTTCTCAGATGAAAAGCTGACAACTGAAGTGGAGTCATGGACCACAGGAGAGCAGCTGGCCTCGTGGCTTCTTCATTTCAGGTACTCCTCTACTTCTGAACCTGCAGTGGATTTACCTCCATTTACTTGTTAGCAGGAGGGTTCTGGGTTCGAACCATAGACTGTATATAAAGATGGACGACATGACAACTTCCCAAAAGTGAAGCCAAAACATCTGGATCGCCCCCTGGTGTCTGGCTGCAGTATAGGTCATAAACCCTTACCCCCTTCATGTTAGCGGATGGGACACGTCAAATAAATTTTTCCCAAAGATGGTTTCTGTCATGTTAGGTAGTTCTTATCACGCTGGTGTTTGTTCAAGTGTTAATTTTTCTGATCCGTTTGGTTTTAATTAGTTATTTGATGCCTTAAAATGATGTCATGATTGACAACTGTGAGTGTGTTCACAATTGGTTTGGGCGGGACCTTGATACCGATCACTATTACACAGACTCTGGCTCCAAATGACGTCACCAGCACAAGATGGCAGCACCAGTATCCGGGATATTTTGGCTTCATTTTTGTACAGTGTGAGGAAGTGGAGACGCATCGTCCATCTTTATATACAGTCTGTGGTTCGAACCCACCGGCTGGCTCTCTGTGCCTGCGAGGGTTCTCTCCGGGTTCTCCGTCTTCCTCCCACAATCCAAAAACATGCAGATTAGGTTAATTGACTAAATTGGGAATGGTTGTCTCTATGTGTCAGCCCTGTGATTGACTGGCCCCTCACCCAATTGGCTCCAGCCCCCGCGACCCTCTAAGGATAAGCAGTTATAGATAATGGATACTGCTACAAGTGGTGGTTTTCATTCCCCTCCTATGCGTTGGTGTGTCATAGAGGTGTGTCGGAGGCGGTGCAGGGCTGGTCGGTGTCTCTTCTGACCGATGAAGGCTGGTCAGATCTGGCTGGCTCGGACTTTGTCATGGATCTTCTGGCTGGAGCTGAAGCTGAAGTGCTGCCACCACCAGGGACTCCGTCCTCTTCAAACTCTGACTACCTGTTCAGCAGCCAGGGAGACAGGTAGAGCAGTGAACAAGGGACTAGTTTTTGTAGCCAATCCGGGATTGTTTTAAGGAATTTGCTAACGCAGTGAGAATCTCTGTGTCTCTCTCTTTCCCTCCAGGATGCCGGCTACAGATCTGGATGACTTCATCCCACCAGCACCTCCCATGCAAGCTCCTGGGCTGCCTCTTTTTGAGGGAAACCCCTGGGGAAGAGATTATCCACAGGAAGGTGGGTGCTATATCGTGAAATATCAAGGCATCAGTTTACTTCAAATAAAATGCATAACGGGTTAATCAAACAGCATCTGAAACCTCCTTCCACCACCACACCTTTCTGACTTCGGAATTGAGGGTGCTGCATCTGACACACTTTTTAACTGTCCCAAACTGCGGAGGTGTGAATTTCTCTCTCAAGCTCTCTTATTCTTCACACAACTGCTTCCTTCCCTTTTTGTGTGGACAACCAGTTGCAAAACCATAATTACCTTTGAGGAGAGACTGACTGCAGGTGTGCACCGGACCGGTACGATTCATCAAGTCTATGACGGCAGGCTTTTCACCGTGCCTTTGAGTATGGCCATTCGGTTCTTTTGCCTTTAGACTAGCTGTTTGAAGCATACTGAAGGCTTCCCCATAGACTACTACCCACATGGTCTACCTTCCACCTAACGTGTCCACAACCTGAGAGCCTGGCCAAGCAAAGTTGACTCACTTGTAGCAGCAGGACTGGACTCTGTACCACCCACGCAATGCAACACCCCCCAACAAGGGTCTGCTCTTCTTTTAATGCAGGTAGATTAGCTTTTATTTTATGGGTCAAAAGATGAATGGCAGGAAGTTCCCAAATCATTACACAATCCAAAACCACTAATCAAACACTTCACCCTTGCACAATTATCTCTGCGTGGGACATCTCAGCAGCTGCTCTATCAGTTACCCTGGATTTACTTTCACTGTTCCCAGTGACTGTGCTCACACTGGCTGACCTTCAAGGTCATGTAACTGAGACTGTTTTGAACTCGGGCACAAATGTAATCAAGTGACTTGTCCCAACTTGTGGCTCGATTTCCAGCTGGACAGTTGGTCCAGTCTTGTAGAAGCATCGTGGTTCCAGACAACAACACTGCACAACAACGCACACTGTTGGCTATGTCAGCGGGCTGGAAAGATAGTCGACCAATCAGAACTTTGTAGACGGGAATACGGATGGTTATGTTATCTTAGCTACATAGCTAGCTAGCTTCCTAGCGACACCCATGAAAAATAGCATCAGAGCAATGGCGACAAGCATAAATGATTTTGACGCAGATGTACGTGTTGTTGTAAGTTGACTAACAGAAAATAACAACTATTAAATGACCGTAATTCTTCTTCACAACGAGTGGTGCAGGAATGAGTCCTAAAACCCGGAAATTTGTTAGCATTTTTGCACTTCTGGTTCCCTCTTCTTAAAGTCAATGGTTTTTTTCTGCAATAATCCAAAATCCAATGGAAAAATCACATTGGCTTTTTGTTGAGGGAACCAAGGTGATGCTAACTTCCGGGTTGGTCTACAAAAATATGTCATCTCTGCAGCACTGTATTGTCACCTTTTGAAGTTCATGGTAATGGTATTTTCGCATACAGCTCCCTTTTTACACATCCAGCAGATACAGAGTAACATTTAAGATTCAGCTGAAGTCGTATTTCTGGTCACCTGACAAAAAGAAGTCCAATTTTTACTCTCTCTCTTCAACTCCTGAGAAAAATATCTGGCTCTTCAGCTGCTAAATGCTCCACTGTGTTAGCTAGGCGCTAACTTTGTCTGTGTGTCGTTTCATGCTGGATTAATGGCAATTCAGACTGATTACTATGCTATTGTGTCAAAAACTAGCTTTAATGCCTTTATTATGCAAGTTTCTAGTGTGTTCACACAGTGCCTATTCCTAAATAACTCTTTTTGTTTAGTGCACACAGAGGTAGAAGTGGTGGTGGAGGACGTGTGGACAGCTCATTTTTGTCCCAGGACCCATTAATGAGTAAATCCGACCATGCACAGCTACATCCTTGTGTTGTTCTAATGTCTCTTCTCCACGTGTGTGCAGGCCGTGCTCGACAGATGGATGCCTACGTCGATGATTTGTTTGACCCTGTACTCGACCAAGGACCTCCGGTCAGTGACGTCACCAGATTTATTTTATTATTTAAACTGTAATTAATGAAAAGGCTATTTTTGCCTGTTCCTAAAAGGCATTAAAGTTTTACTCCATGAGGTGTACTGAGCATGCTCACTGGTCTCTGGTGGATTGTGTATCTCTGGTTGTATCTTATTACTGAGTGTGTGAAGTCAATGGGTTGTGTTTCCTGTGGCCTCTCCAGTAACTGCACTCCTCCTGTCTGTGGCTGCTTTTTCAATCACAATGTAATGTATTACTCATTTGTGTGTGTGTGTGTGTGTGTGTGTGTGTGTGTGTGTGTGTGTGTGTGTGTGTAGGACATGGAAAGAGTAGCCATGCTAAACCGCAGGATGCGAGGAGGAGGAGGGATTGGACCCATGCAGCCTGGCATGTATGGAGCTGGTAGGAAAACTGGATCTCCTGCTCCATCTCCACAATACAGTCCGCACCATGTGGATCATAATCACTTATTACACATTCTTAAACAGCCATTCTTCAACAGGAAAATGTCTATATTTGAAAAAACATTACTTGCATTATATTTGAAAAATAAAATGTTTTACACGTTTTATTTTGTCCTCAGAGGTGTAACTGTTTTGTCAGTAAGGGCTCTGAATTTTAAGTTTGTCAAGTCAATGGAATTAGACTTGTGTCTCATTTGTGAGCATGCAATGAAATTTTTTAGCACAGAAAAATATTTTTTTCCAAGTGCATAAATCGTATTTGCTGAGACGTTATTATCACACAAAGAATAATGAAAGAAATCAAAATTATATTCTGTGCTTCATTTTCTTTTATTTGCATGTGTGCTATTGTTTACATAAGCACACAATAATAACCTCTCTTTTTTTATTATTTTGGTGTGATAATAATTTCACTATAAAGCTAAGTGTAAATGTTACCTGTAAGAACTTCAAATTTCTTTTTGTGGGCGAGGATTTTTGTAAAATGTAAACTTTCTGTTTTTTCAGGTATGACAATGCCAAGTTATCCTATGGGTGAGTGAGAAGGTTCATTTGTGTCACAGAGAATCAAACTTTTTGAGACATTTTCTCAAACCTAGAATCTTGTCTTTTCATGTAAAGTAAGTGGCAGTCTTTCATTTTTCTGATCTTTGTGTTGCCTCTGCTCAGGAGCGCCGATTAGCCCTACAATGCCCATCTATGGTGCAGCTCCCATGATGCCAACTATGCCAGCCATGCCAGGTAATCCCCCCTACATGCACCTTTCATCCAGTTAATTCAATACATGCAGAGACAAGCCGCAATTTGACATGGAGCTTATTTAACACCATATAGGTTAAAGAAAATGAATCAGATGACCTTTGGCCTTATGTGAAGAGGTTCTGTATGGATACAAATATTGACTTATATAACTGGAAAGGAGAAACATGATTTGATATAGGAAGAAGGATATAGACATTATACAGTATATGCATTGTGTGTGTTGAATGTCATGTCATGGTATGTTCCTCTGATAGGGATTTAAATGTAGCTCATTTCTACCTGACGAACAGTGTGTCATATTCATCCCTACACAGCCATGATGATGCCTCAGGCTCCTATGGCTGCCCCGCCTGGCACTGACCCCATGCAGATGGCAGCAACACAGCAGGCCCTCATCAACCAGCAGGCCTTTCTCATGGTGACGACAAGCACACTTAGCATGCTATTCTTATAAGCATGGTGGTCAATTTTCCACCCATCATCTACCTCCCCTTCCTCCTTCTCCTGCCCTCCTCCAACCCTCCTCTGTCTTCCTCCTCTTCAGGCCCAGCAAATGACCCTGCAGGCCATGAGTCTGTCCCAGCAGCAGACGCAGGAGCAGCAGAGGAAGCTGGAGCAGCAGCAGAAGAAGGATGAGCAGAGGCAGAGGGAGCAGGAGAGAAAGTGGCAGGAGGAGGAGAGGCAGCGGCGGTCCAGGGAACGCTCACCCTCCCCTGGACCTCCATCACCCCCACCTGCCCGGCCCAAAGCACCTGCACCCAAACGCACTTCCAGCTACAGGCAGCCTGAGCCAGAGGTATTTCAGTATATAGTATATATTTTTGTAGTGTACTCCAGTGCTGCTTTTTTGCACTTCCTTTTTACTGCTTTCTTTCATACATTTCTACAAACTGTTCCTATTTATGTTCAGGTCTTTACCCTCCCATTTGGTTGTTGTTGTAACCTCTAACATCTCTACTGTTTTACCTGTTACTGCTGCTGTGGCCCAGTTTGCCCATTGGGACTATTATTTATATTTTGTCCAGTCTATGTGCTCAGGTTGTATGCTGATGATGTGCTATAGTTTCTTGACAAAGAAAATAAATCTTTTTACGTACATCATTGTCTTCATCAGCTAAATATTTTTTCTTATTGTCAACAAATCCCATGAAAAAGACCAAAACCAACAATGTGTTCAATACTTTCTGACTTCCCGACTCTGTGGCTGTAAGCCCCAAGGCCATTGGTTTCTACTGAGGACAGAAACCTTAAAAATATCTCAGAAATACAGTTTCATTTTTAAAAAAGGCTCAGTTATTTCCTAAAACTGCTGGACACTAGTTTTTTACAAATGTTACTCAAACAGGAGGAAATAGTGCATTTTGTTGGGGACTATTTTCAGTGGCTGGTTAATCCACATTTGGTGCTCCAGTGAGTATTTGGGGCAGCAGGACGGTGTGTGTGGGATTGAGTCAGAATAAACTCCAGTGTGTGTGTTCATGGTGATGAAGGAACAACAGTGAGGCTCACTGATGTGTTTTTAATAGTTTTATGACAACAATGTAGCTCTATGGCACAGAGGAAAACGATATATCAGGCTTTGGATACACCGACACAATACTTGTTTTTAGGATACAATCATTCCTGGTTTGGCTCTGCACATGGAATTTGTTGACGAGAGAAAAATATAGAATATTGCAACCTTACCCTTTAATTTCACTGATATCACCGGGTCTGTTTCCCCCTTATTTGTGGTGACGTGTGTGTCCATGTCCATTTTCCTCCACAGCCAGAAAGAGAAGTGGATTTGCCGGATCCAGACGACCTGCAGTCTTTCAGAGACAAGAGGGAATATTTCCAGAAGATTGGTGAGTGGAGCTGTTCTTCCTCTGTTCAAACTATCTTTCAAGCTCTCAAACTGCCTCTCATGTCCACACAATCCCCACTGGCTCATGCCTCCCTTGTATCTTTGACTTTTAACGCATATTGTGTGTTATATAGTAATCCAGGACACGTTCCACTAGATCTAACTTAATATGAAATATAAAATGCAGGAGAGGTTGGTGCTGCAAGCTTTCTCAGTTGAATGTCTGTATGTCTTAAAATGAACGTTGCAACATGCTTACAATCATTTTCCAGTTTAATTAATGTGTTTCCTCCTTCCTCCAGGCACTCAGCCCCAAGGTGAAACCAAAACCCCGAAGCGTCGTTCAGCACCCCCATACAGCCCACGCACACAGCAACAAAGCTCCCCACCACCCCCGCCTACAGCACCCAAGCCTGAGGGTAAGAAGATGAAACAAGTTCAAGGGGCTAGATAATATTTTGTGTATGCTATATTATATATAGACCACAATTCAAGGACCCAAAAGGAAAAGGAACACAGCTTTTTCTTTAGTCTCCTTGTCGTCCTTTAATGGGATAAAATGTCTGTTTTTATTTTGTGTGAGAAGATACAAACTAATATATATATATATATATATAGAAAATGAATTGAATGCGGAGCTTAGGGTGTAGTTTTTTTGTCTCTCATCTCCCACAGTGAAGCGTCTCCACTCCCCTCCTGCCAGAGAAGCGGACCCCCCAAAAGCAACACCTAGCCCAGCTCCTCTTACCAAGCCTCAGCCCGAACCCACCTCCAACATTCGGGAAATCATTAAACAGTATAACAGCCGACCCCAACCAGAACCCAAACCCTTCGAGCCAGTCAGGTCAGTCTCAGCGCCGCTCCCTGTAACTTCTGCACGGTTTGTGATGTGATTTACTGTTCTGATCCTCTTCGTAGACCTGCTGTACGGCATTTTGTAAAGAAGAGTGACCCCAAAGAGGAAGCTCTGGCCAAACTCAAAAACAAAGCACCAGTGCCACAACAGAAGGTCAGGACGGTCTGGAAAACTACGAATAAAAAGGAAATGTATCTAAAGTGCTGTTGTTGTTGTTCTCATTTTGACTTCTTCCTGCTTGCAGAAACAGTGGGTTCCTCCGCCGCCACCAGTCAAGGCTAAGAGGGAGCAACCTCCTCCCAGGAACCCCTCCCCGCAGCCCTCTCCTCCCTCCACGGGTCCGCGAGTCATCTCCAGCAACATGAAGCAGAAGCAGCGCTCCCTGGAGGACCTGTTCGGCTCCCAGCGCTCCCAGTACCCTCCACCTGCTCCCCCTGACTCTCCGCCACCTCCTCCGCACCCAGCACCCATCCCTCAGAACATCCCCGACCCACCACCCATGGCCGCCCCCTCTCTCGGTGGGTGTCGCTCACATTATCCTCTCCAGACTTTATGTTTATATTTTAGCTGACAAATGCTGCTAACTAGCATTCAGGCCGTCAGTCAGTGACCTTCCTCTGCTGTTTGTTAACTGTAGATGTGATGCCAGATGAGGAGGGCATTCGCTCCAAGCTCCACCGCTTCTCTGCTGGTGTTTACTTCTCTTACTCCAACATGCCGGCAAAACTGTTCCTGCGAAAAGAAGTGAGATATGCACACACTCCCCTCTCAGATGTTTTGGTTTCACAGCTCTCATTAAACCCATTTCGGTAACACTTTATATTAAGGTCCTTGTAATAAGCGTTAGTTAATAAGTCCTTATAAGATGCTTTTTAACATTATGTGTTAATAAGACTATATTAGTGTTAATACTAGCATCATAAAGATGTTTATTGTCAGATTATAAGACATTTATAAACACATAAGAAACGTGTTAACAATTTATATTTAATTTAAATGCTTAAGAACGTTAATAAACGCCTTATGAGTTCCTTATAATTGTTTATAATAGCATTACAAACTCATTTATTGAGTCTTACTAACTTACATATTCTGTCATTGTCTTTATTAAGTTTTATTAAGGTTAAAAACACTTTATTATTCACTTATTAACAGTTAGCTATGCTTTTCGTAGCTCCCCCATCTGGAATGAGCACTACATGTTGTCAAGGTTGACAAAATGTGAATAAAAAATGGCATAAATACGATGTTTTAGCGGTGAAGCATGAAAACACACTAAGACAGCTCTTATATGTTTTATATGTTCATATACAGCCGTGTTCACACTGACACAAGTGCATTAGATTAATCAATAATGCTTTCACCACACAGAGGGGATTTGAACCGTAAATCTTCTTCCTTCACTAACCTCGAGTATCACTTGTTTGTGTGCAGGTGTTTTACCCCAGAGAGATGTTCAATTGGCCCTACGTCCTCAATCTGTTGTGTGAACAGGTGAGCGGATTTACAGGTGTCACTTACAGGTGATTCACTCATTACTCCGTCACATTTCAGAGGCAGCAGACATCAAACTCTTCACTTTGTCGCTGTGTGATGTTTTTTAGATCATGAGGGACACCTACTCTGACAGCTGTGTGAGGATCAGCAGGGAGGAGAGGAGGAAGATGAAGGACCTGCTGGGTGAGAGTTTAGACATCATAAAGCTGGATGCTGCACTTCAATCAATCAATCAGAATTTATTTATATGGCACCTTTCAAACTAATCAAATGCAATTCAAAGTGATTTACAAGCGATTGATAAAACGTAGGATGTTAAAAAATTGATTTAGAGACACCAAACAACCAAAAAAAAGCATAAAAGATAATAAAAGAAATACAAATATCCTAACAATAAAAAATTAAATCATAGATAGATTTTTATTTCAAACATGTTAAAAAATAAAAATATTAGTAAGAAAACAAAACAAGGATAACCAATAAAATTAACAGCAAAGTCACAATAAACAGCATAAATAAATATTTCATCAGGTCCAACCCCTTCTTTATATTTTATCAATAAACTTTGTGTTTGAAATACTACACTAAATAAATATATAATAGTGAATTGTTAAGAAAATAAAATGATAATAGCAGTAAAATGTTAAATGATAAAAGGTGTTGGAGCACTCACTGAACGAACACCGTATCATTTCTCATTTCTTTATGCATTAGTTTTTATTTTATTTGCTCTCTACAGCAAACTTCAACGTGGGAACGACCATAAGCACCATCCAGAACGACACCATGAAGAAGAGGATTGTCATTGCTGCTCGGGACAACTGGGAAAACTACTTCACCCGCCTGTTCCCTGTAAAGGTGAGCAGCACAACGAGAATTTAAAAACGAAAAATTGCCAAATTGAAATTGTAATACAAGGCATTTTTCTTTATCATGGTCAAAAAGGGATGAGTGAATAAAAAAATTTAAAAATGGTTTGATTTTCATTTTCTATTTCGAACACAAAAAAATAAAATCACTAGAAAACAGAAAGTAATAAAAAGGCCAGTTTTCTTCATTTTAACTAACCGTATGTGGTCGTTTACAAGGCAGTTTGTTTTGTGAACAGGAGGCTCATCTCCATTTATATTAACATTGAGCCTTGAAGCCTCCAGTATCCAGCTGGAAACTCATGATTCTAACTTCACAATATGTTTATATAATGACAAAGATGGCTAAATTCTTCTCTGTGGTGCTGCACAAGTATTCAGTGACAAGGTCAAAATTATTTTACTGTGACAACATAGTATTTACAGCTGGGATTTCTGTCTTGTTTCACGCATCATTGGCATTAGTTGCCAGACCACTAACCACCTATGAATAATCTTAACATTATGTGTGTATTTGCTGCAGTCGGACAGCGGGGACGCTCAGATTTTGGGTGTGTCTCATCGTGGCGTTCGTCTCCTGAAGATGGTCAGAGCATCAGGCATCAACCCCAAACACCTCCGTCTGCTCAGAAGCTACAGGTAAACATGCAGCCTGCATAAACACAAACACACCACCAGAAAGGTCTTACCTCTAGAACCTCTAGAAATGCTAGAACAGGGACGGATCCAGAGACGAGGCATAATTACTGTCACGTGGAAACTATTCACCTGCATTAATTGGCCACTTGGGGGCAGTGCAACACGTTGTCAACACAACACTGACATATCATGATCTCAAAGTTGATATGGGGAACGCTACAGGGTTTGGGATGGCTCATTAATGTGGTGGACCCTCCACGTGAATGCAGTGGAAGTGGGTAGGGAGAGGGTGTAGGTGGTTTATTTTCTGTTATCATCATTTTAGAATAAGTTGTGATGCTAATAACACTGTCACAGGCATTGTCTGTCTTTGTATTGCCTATTATGTGATGTAGTCACTTCACAGCTCGTGATTCAGCATAAATGTAGTTTTGCAGAGCTGCTGTCAGTTGACCTCCAGTGTGCAGACAGAGTGGAACTGGAGCTAAACAGTGAAAACCTGGTGCTGCAGTCGTCCAGAGCTCCTCAGATCACCGCCATGATCCGACTGTTCCTCCGGGAGCTCATCAGGGTACTTCTTCTTCGCTCTTCGATCTTTGTAGCGTCACTTTTAGTCCGTGCATCACATCTGTCTCTCCCTGCTCTGTAGGACTCAGGCCATGTGGTGGCCCTGAAGAGTTTTGTGACAGATGACAAAAGTCTGCTCAGCCTCAGCAGGGGTGACATCATCAAACTGCTGCCAATGGATGGACTCCAGAAAGGTGAGGTCATCATCTGGACGCTATACATATGTCTGTGATAGTTTTTAGGGTTAGATTATTATGTTCATTGTTTAAGGCGTATCAAAATCTCCTTCCCGTCGAATAACATTGCTGTGTGTGTTCCACCAGGCTGGTATTTTGGAACCATGGGAGGGCGCTCTGGTCTTTTCCCAGAGGACCTCACCCAGCCGTCCGCGGCCCCCGACTACCACTGTCTCCACCTGGACCAAAGAGACAACAGGAGGAAAAGCATGAGGGGCGCTGGACCTGTCACTCCACACAGGGGCCCGTCTCCAGGTCCCAACAGAAGACGCATGGGCGGCTCTGACTCAGAGCGGCCCAGCAGAGAGGCCTCGCTCCAGGACTCGCTGCCGGGATCGGTCCAGGGATCGGTCCGGAGATCAGTCCAGAGCTCAATCCAGGGCTCAGTCCACGAGATGAAGATCACCTCAGCCATGGCTGATTTTGCCATGAAGTATTTTAGGTATGACAGAAGAATGATAACTGTTGTTGTTGATCATGTTCAGATGGTTTTGGGTTCATATAACACGTCGCGGCTAATTCTGTGCTACCATTATCTGTTTATTAAAGAGTGGGGACTACAGGTCTGCCAGCCAGTGGGAGGAACTTTTTAGAGGCAGTTCAACACACTGAGGTAAGACAGTACAATCCCTCCAATATCACATCCCATGGTTTCTAATTGCTCATACTACAGTTACCCTACACTGACACACCTGTATCAATGTACAATAAACCTATATCTAAGCTGTCCTGTCTGTCTACTATCCTAAAATCACTGCTCAACTCACACCTATGAGCCTTTCTGGAAAATAATGTCCTTCAATCACAGCAGTCAGACTTTAGACCTGCTCACAGTAGACATTGTTAACTGGTAACTCATTTGGGTGATAATTCTCATCACTATGAGTGAACCCCTTTCACATTCAAGTAGTCATGTAATCCATTGGTAATGTACAATATTGATTATAATCACTTTAAATAAGGTGCTTTGCATTTGGTTTTAATGATTCTGCTTACACCTGGTGGAGTTCAGACTGTTGTTGCAGATGGTAAAAGTCCCCAAATGATTGTTAAAGGTGTCCCAAGTAGGGAAATAATTTCCCTACTGGCCGATACCATCTTGAATGCCAGCAGCTCTACCGCAGACCAGGCCTTCTCCAGAATATTTTATATTCATTTAAAGCTCGTTGTAAACTTCAAAAAAGACAACACGTCTGCACCGACTTACTCCGATCCATACTCATAATGGAAAATTTTAATGGATATTTGGCATTTTGCCTTTATTGGAAAGCTGATAGTATACAGGCAGACAAGAAACACGTGGCGTCCCTTAATGGAAATCTAATAAATATACAACAGCAGTAGAAGTACTTAGATGTTTGGTTAGACGGCAGATTGTCCTACAAAACTCACGTTGAACTCCTCGCTCCAAAACTAAAAATTCAAATTGGATTCTTATATCAGAACAGAGCTTGTTTACATTATACAATCCACTATACTGTCTACACTAGATCATGGAGACATCCTGTATGCTCATGCTCACCACTGTGAGTTATATGAAAAGGTCAGAGGTCATTACTGACTTCCAGAAGGCATCAGCATACCTGTGTTTTATTTATAAGACCATGACACCAGATGACTGAATTGTCGTGTCTAGGTCTGTAAATATGTCATTTGTTCTCAGGTCTGTCTCAGATCCTGATGTCAAAGAGACCTCCTGAAAAAATAAAACTTAAAGGTGCAATATACTATGAGGTATTGAACATCAATATAGGTCCTCCCCACACGACTCTCTGCAAAGCCCCGTGATACTCATAGACTGTTTGTAGGTGGTTTTAGTGAGTTTTATTTTGTTTCTGTCGAGTCTGAAGTGTGTTTTATGATCTGTGAGGTCAAATTAGTGTTTTTGTCAATGCAGTCTGGTGGCTTTGAGGTGAGCGATATAACAGCTGTTTCTGGTTAGGGGGAGGTGTTGCCAACGTGCTGATTTGTTTTAGTCTGAGATGCTGGTGCTAGCGCGACATCTAGTGGCAGCGAATATCATGTAGACCCTTTAACTAACTGTAATGTGTTTTTTAATCCAGGTCCCCATACAGGATTCCCTCATTCTCTACAATGATCCTGAAATCAAGGCTTTATCTGTGCAGTGCTTCATCAGTGAGTGCATCCACACTGACCATACTAATACACACTGAGCGAGACCCCTGTTCCTCCATCATCCTCCCGTTTATCTGTCCCTACAGACCTGATGCAGTTCATGGGTGACATGCCGATGAAGAAGAATAACACCCAGTCAGACTGCCTTAGCCACATCTTACTGGTCAGTGCTCTTTCAAACAGTGTATCTAAATGGACTGCATTTATAGGGCGCTTTTGAGTTTCTGTGTATCTCTGAGTTTGATGGACTGAGTTTCTGTTGTGTTCAGTTGGGGAAGGAAAAGGAGATGCTGCTGAGAGATGAAATCTACTGCCAGGTCATCAAGCAAACCACCAACAACTCAACCAAGTGAGTGCGTGTCATTTATTGAAACACATACATATATGAATGTATTTCCATTTAAAATCTGTACACAGTATAGTGTCGCAGCGCCTCACCTGGCAGGAGTTGACTCTTGCGCCTTATGTGATGCTTTAAAGCTGCACTAATTGATATTTTTATTAACAATGGATCTAATGACTAAGTATCACCAACTCTGCTGTTCCCCTCAGCACTGCAGAGCATTTTTTAAACGTCTTTCAGCTCATTGTTTTGGTTTTAAGGCCCACGTCTTTACTGTTTTGGTTCAGTTTTCCTTCAGCAGCAGGCAGCTGTTTTCAGTGAAAAAGCTACCCAGCACCAAACAGCAGGCAGATATTTTTCTCAGGAATGGATGGAGACCAAAAAAAAAGGAGTGAATATTGGACTTAAATTAAAGTGGCCACAAAAACGACTCAAAACGAATGCTACTGTTGCTGCTGGATGTGTAAACAGGCAATAGTTTGCTAACACGTTAGCTATATAAACTTTACAAGAGCGTAATATGAAAAATGGGAGAATGACATGAGGGACAGTCTAGTTCAAACAGGCAGGAAGCTTCTGCACGCTGTCCGCATTGATTCATCATCTACAGGGTGGGACAGTGGATACACTTGCAGAAATAATGTGTTTTTTTTTCCATTTTTCCTTCATTTGTGGAAAAATGTAAAACACATACAATTAAAGGGTTACACAGTGAACCGAGCCACTCTTTCCAGAGGTGTTTTACAATGTGCTACAATTTATTTTAAAGCTCACTTAAATAGAGTATGCTGGACAACTTAACTATATCGTTATGGTTATCAGTTATGTTTTATCTTTGTTACACAGAAATTGCATTTTTTTCCATCATCGTGTTGCTGTGCTTTATTGATTGGCACTAAATGCTACAGTATTCATTAGCTGTGAAATCAGAACAGAGGAACAGAGCTCTGCACTGTAGCGGCAGACTTGATCCAGAAATTTGACCCTAAAATGCAAAAGTGAAGAGACTCAAAATCCACAAATTCTACAGAGCTTGACCTCTAACCTTTGCCCACCATTAGCAAAACTCACTGCGACACAGATTGTATTTTTTTCATTATGATTAACAGATCCATCCAAAAAAGTAAAGTACAAATACAGTAAAACACAGGTAAAAGCAGCAGTAGACCAGCTCCCTCTGTAGATATAAAGAACTCATTCTAAGGTAACGAAAACACAAAGACTCTTATTTTCAGGTGATTATACACTAATGAAAACACACTTATGAATATTATATTCCATTTCTGCCAATAGATGCCCCTAAATCGTACACACTGGTCCTTTAAGTAGCTCCTAAACTTCTCATGATGATTGTTTGCAGTTATTTCTGACTGTTGTGTGTTGTGTCCTCTGACCTTTTCATTGTTGCGTCTCCACAGATCCATATGCACCCTCGGCTGGCGGCTCCTCAGCCTGGTGACCGGGTTCTTCCCCTGCTCCGTCACTCTGCAGCCCTACGTCACACGTCACCTACACAACATCTCTCAGGACTACGAACACCCGTACCAAGGTAGAAGAAACACAAGATATATATATATATATATATATATATATATATATATATATATATTATGGTTCTTTCAGTGCACACACTCTGTTATAACATGTGTCCTCAGAGCTGGCAGGTGTGTGTCAGGAAAACCTTCAGCGATCTCTCAGTTTTGGCGGTCGCCGTAACATCCCCTCTCAAGCAGAGATGGAGGCCATTCTGGCAAGTGAACCTACACACTCGAGCAAATAAAAGCATGTCTTTCATGGTATATTTCAGCTGCTACGTTCCCTCATTATCTGCGTTTAAATCTGCAGGCTGGCAAAACGTCTCGCCGTATTCCCATCCAGCTGCCAGGAGGAGTGGATTTCTCCGTCAAGATACGCAGCTTCAGCGTAAGATTTATTCATACCTTCTTATCTATAAACGAAACCAGCTATTCTTTTGTTTACTCTCAATATCTCTGTGGTTGTATTTTTTTTAAATCTTCCTCTAGATGGCAGACGACGTGGTGACAGAGTTCTGTAAAGAAATGGGCATCTTAAATCCCACGGAAATCAAAGAGTTCTGCATCCTCGTCAACCGACATGAAGGTAAATCAGACTGATGCTGTCGTTATCCTGAGTTAGATATAATAAAACCTTTTGAATTTATATGCCGTCTTCCTCCTCTGCTTCTTCAGTTTGCTTTCCAGGCAGATTCAGTGCCTTTTCTACTCTGATAAATGTGAAATTCTAACACTGAAATGGGTGTTTTTGTCAGTCCAATGGTCAAATTTAAAGGGTCAGGTCACCCAAATTACAGAACTACACATTTTCTCACTAAGCTCTGGTATTATTAAGCAGAGGTGTGGACTCAAGACACACGACTTGGACTTGAGTCAGATTTGAGTTATGAATCCGATGACTTAACACTGGACTCTTGACTACACTTGGACACTGAAGCTTTTTGACTTTTACTGACTACATGAATGAAGAAGGACGATATCTGTATAAACTGATATACTTTGTATCGAATAAACAGCAGCCAGTCACGGTGCAGCAGCGAGAGGAAAGCTGTGTTTGACTGTAATTAGCTCATTTGATTGTAGACTACGATGTGGTCAACAAAACATGGACGGCAACGTGCAAAACATTCAGCTCAGAAATGACAAATTATTGTACAGATGACTGTCACAGTAACAACACACCAAGGCACACCTGACGATTAAATGTTACTCAGGTAAAAGTACAAAATGTACTTAAAGTATCAAAAGTAATAGTACTTATACGATTATATATCATATGTATTATATTATTTTTATGGATGTATTAATGCAATTAAAGTAGTTGGATGAGGTGCTTTTTTTTTGCTTTTAAATATTATAATGTTTACTGGAAAATAATAAATACATATTTTAAAAATGTAAAAATCTGAAAAAATCTTTACGGAAACAGTACAATAAAACAAAACAGTATAATATTTTTAATATCTTAAAACTTCAGCATATAAAACCAAAAAAAAAGTTTTTATATTATTTGTGTAAATGGACCATTTAAAGATGTGGAACAAATTTCTTATGTACCACATTAGATGCAAGTTAAACAGATAAAAGTGTTAAGTGTCAGATCATCCGATCGGCGTCCTGCTCCTCCTCCTCACTCCTCTGCTCCTCCTGTGTCAGACGGGCCGGTGCGCCCCCTCCACGCTGAAGAGTATCTGTTCGACTTCCTGCTGGATGACGGCTCCATCTTCTTCTCCCTGAGAAGAGTGATGTGGAGGAACCCTCTGTCCTTCAACAGCGACCTCTATGTGGAGTTCCACTACCAGCAGGTGGCGACATCCGTTCACAGTCAGGAGCAGCAGCAGTACATTTCTAGCCACTGGTTTCCATCTCACCGTTATCTGTTTGTGTGTGTGTGTGTGTGTGTGTGTGTGTGTGTGTGTGTGTGTGTGTGTGTGTGTGTAGCTGCTGGCTGACTACCGAGGTGGGCGGCTGATTACGACTCCTGCTGCAGGTGGTTTCTCATCAGTCCAGCAGATAGCAGAGCTGTCGGCCCTGCAGCATCTGGCTCTGGGACTGAAGTACCAGCCCTCGCTGTGAGTCACAATAACACAACAGCTAGCCTGGTCACTTAGCTAACCACATCCTGACTCCAGCTGATCTTCTCGTCTCACTCTTGGCTAGAAAGCGAAGGAGCTTATTTTACCTGAATGTTGAACTCCCAGCTTTATGGAAGTGGAGCTCTAAATTGTTGGAATACCCCTTTAACTCTGGAGCAAAGGGGGCCATGAAATATTATTATTATTATAGATTATCTCCTTAGTAACAATCTTCTGGTGAAATATCATCACTTAACATTTAAGCTGACTTATAAGCCAAACTCTTAATGTAAATCTGAATGTAAGTGTGTGTGCATTGACACTCTGTGATTGTGTTTCTCTGCCAGGCCGGAGATGAAGGAGTACCTGCCCTCACAGGAGGGGCTCAGCAGTAAAGTTGAGGAGATCCACTCCTTCTGCGAGGGCCAGACAGCTGCTCTGCAGTCCCTCAGCCCTCAAGACGCCAAAATACAGTTCATTGGTGGGTAGTTCTTCTTCTCTCCTCTCCTCCTAGTTGGTTGGTGAGAGATGGGTGGTTTGGTTTTTTTAGTGTCGTGCAGTGCTGTAACTGGTGCTTGGTAGACAATAAAAGAGGTAAAGTCTTAAGTCTTCTCCTCCTCTCTTCTTTAACTGATGATAACTCTATCTGTCTTGTAGAGTTTCTGAGCACCCTGCCTCTCTTTGGCTCCAACATTTTCTTGACCCAGAAGGTCAGCCAGCGTGGCTGTCCCTCCCCGTGCATGGTCAGCATCAGCCAGGAGGGGGTGCTGTTCCTTCACCCCAAAACGCAGGTACCTTCAGCAGCCATTGTACTAAAACACTCCCCTACATGTCACTACTTTAATCTCACTGCCTGTGCAGGTTTGCAGGGTTTTTTGCCGCTTTTTGACAGTCAACAATGGTGTCTGACATTTTTGCCATATTGCTGTACTTAATTATTTATTATTATTATTATTTAAGCATTTCTGCTGAAATGTAACTCTTTAAAAGGTGTCAGTAGGTTCTTGTTAAGTGTAAAAACTAAAATGTACTGCCATATTTCTTTGCACTATTTTTCCTATACCTCAGATGAATCCAGAACAGGTTTAGGGGTACAATTTTCTTCCAATCTGCTTTGTTAAACAGAGTTTGAATTCATGCATCAACTAATTTTTGTCCTTTTTTCTTATCCTGTCCGTTTAAAGTTTTCAGGGAGTTTAGTCTTTTTTCAATCTGAAATGGGTCCTGCAGAAACAGGTTGGCAAAGCTTCAGTCTGAAGTAGCATGTGGCCTGTGTTTGGACCCAAATGTCTCTACTAACAGTAAAAAAAAACTGGTCAACATCCCTGGTGGATAACAGAAGTTGTATGACGCTGATGCACCGACATGCAGTTGTTAATGAAAAGTCAGAATCAGCCATCTGATCTGATGATTGACGTTTCTTTTCCTCTGCAGGAGCGAGTGTTTCTGATTCCTCTGGCAGACGTGCAGTCCATGCGCACCATCCGCCCCAAGAAACAAGGCAAAGTGCCGGCTGTGGACATCAGTTATGGCAATCCAGGCCGTCCCAAAAAAGTCACCATTCATCTCAAACAGGTAACGACTTACAGCTGTGACTACATGTTCATGCTGAGTAGTACATGGTAGTACATGGCAACAATAGCTCACACTAAAGAACAGGACGTTTTATACTTGTAGTTAATTAATTAGCCCTAAAGTTCAGTTTGATACCCTGGAGCCTCTTTAAGAGCTCAAAAACATCCTTAACATTGTTTTATCAGCTTGATACTTCAAGACTTTTCCTAATTCTATGATAACTACTTCACAAATATGGTTTCTTTAACAAATCAGCTGTGTGTCTGTGAAAATATAACAAAATCAACAAGCTTCTGGCAGAATTTAGGTTTGATATTTGATCTTATCACTCTTCTTAATAAGAAACAGTACGAATGTAAACAGTAAGACAATTTGAGGCTAACGCACACGAGAATACAAAAAAGAAAATAATAAAACCAATAAAATACAGCAGATGAAAATAGATTTAATACAATAAAACAAGTAATTAAATAAAACATTGTAATCAAAAGCTAAGCTAAAGAGGTAGGTTTGAAGTTTGCCTTTAAAGACACTTTGAGCTGCTCTCACATTCATTTATTATTCTTTTTGCACATATTGATTTATGATCTGTTCATGTCTCTTTCAGGCGAAGGAGCTGTGCCACATCCTTGCTCTGATAATGGAAGAACTGATCCGACCATCAGTCAACAGCTCCATTTCAAATCGCCAGTAGACACACACACACACACACACACACACACACACACACACACACACATATGGAGGTTTTGTTCACCGCTGGCTTCTGTAACTTGACTTTTGTGTTTACCTTTTTTTGTTAATTTATTTTTTCTGTGTAACTTCATGGACAGTGTGTCATTGATGAAATGGGCTGAACGGAAACATGAACATGCACACGCACACGCAATGCTAATATTCTCTCCAGTGTTGTCTGACAGGAAATGATGCAGACCTGACACATGTACTACTCTGATCAAAAACAATTAATGAATGCAGGAGGGATAATTCACCAGTCAATCAATGCTTTACAATGGTTCATTTTTTGCATTAAAAATCTGTGACACAGTTGTTGAAATGTTAAGTTTGTTAATCATTATTAATGATGTCATGTAATATAAGTGAATAATTTATAAGAATTAAAGAAACATGTTGATTAATTTAATCTCATGAGTTCATTTTTTTTCATATCTTCTTACAAGGAAGCTTCGACAAGTTAATTATTTCCAGAAAGAAAGTTTTCTGTGTTAAATAGATTATAAACTTTGTCGTATGAATGAATCTCTGTCACAACTTTAAAGAGGCTATATTTTGCCTTTTGGGTTTTTCCCTTTTCTTTACTGTTATATAACTGGATGTGCATGTAAAACGTCTGTAAAGTTGCAAAGGCCATAGGGAGTTAATAGGCTCGTTTGAGATGAACCAGGCGCAGAATCGATTGTCGCACAATGCAACCGGTTAGATTTGTCCGATTTACTCTGACGTCATGCACACGTGGGCAACGATAACCTCATGAGATCGAGGCGGCCGCAGTTTTTAGAGCCAGGCGCCGCAAGTGCTCTCCACCGGCTGCAAGACACAGGGCATGATGGGAAACGCCTGTTTGTAATATTAAATGCTAGATTGTTGCTGTATGTTGTGCAATGAAGGTTTAACCTATTAACAGACATCTTGTGTGGTTGATGATAATAATAAAGGTTATTTCAGCCATAGTTACCTGAACGTGGTCTGCAGACTACAGGTGGATCTAACAGGATGTAAAGATGTCTGTGACTTCCTGTATATTCTTTGAAGGCTGCTGGAAACTGTCCGACTTGACTGCAGCTGTTTGTCACAGCGCCCCCTGCTGCTGCCGCCTGATCTCGTCCACTTTCCAAAATGATTCCATGAAGATTTGGAACCCTGATAAAGAGATGCTGCATACAGAGCAACACATACATGTGCAGCATCATTTAAATGTAAAACAGCCAATAAGTGGAAAATAGCTGATTTTATAGCAAGTGGGACAGTTACAGAGTTTAAATCAGGTTTGACAGAAGCATATTCGTATGAAAATGATTTGTCACACCCCTTGTGGAAATGAATGCGTGGCTAACTGTGGCTATTGGCTGTTTTATCATTTTCAGGTCAAATAAGGGTTAGGGTTGGTTCTCTAAAACCCTGCTTGCTTCCAGCATTCACACCAACTAACGTTCTTAGGTCACAAATTGGGCTGTGTTCATCAGTACAGTAATTTGATTTTGACATGTTATTTCACCGGAAGTCTGTTTTAAGTATATATTTTAAATCGCAGCTCGCTTGACTGTTTCTTTCCGGTAAATATGTGAGGCGGCGATAAGGACTAACCGGAGGTGGAGCCTTAACGGAACAGTTGGCATCTGTAATTCACGGAGGAGTTAACGGTAGATGAGCGGCAGTGCCCGGGCAGAGCGCACCATCATGGGAGCGAACATGGTCTCACTATGGCTGACATGGGGTAGGTTTACACTACCATTTACTTATCGTACAGCTATTCCGGATTAAAATACTTTTACTTAATTAAATTTAAATTGTTTTCCGACATTTTCCTGGGTGGATACAGCAAACTGGCTTTAACAGGTCAAATCAGTCGAAAAGTTGACAGGGAAGCTTGGATAAGAAGCTTTTAATGTGTTGTCCGCCTATTATAATGGCAGTACTTGTATCTTAAGCCTCATATCTTTTATGAAGCAGCATAAAATGTCAGTGTTTTTTCAAAAAGAGAATATAATGTCGAGAACTTCATTGAAGTCGGTCACACAGATTGAAATTCAGTTTAAAGCCCGGTTAATTCAGACTGTCTTCACGTTGTACTAATGTATTTCCTGTAAATGTGAATAGCAATAAAGTGTTGTTTGTTGTGTGTAGTTTGTCTCGTGCAGAGCTCTGGGATGTTGTCTCATGTGGAGAGGTATGAGGTGGTCAGACCTCAGAGACTTCCGGGGAGACAGAAGAGGAGCCTGCAGGACAACCAGGTGACTACACCTCACCTGCCTCACCCACCTGTGACACCTGACAATCACGTAATGCTTTTTACATACAGAACATATTGTATTAAGTAACAGTAGCAACATCACAGTGTAAAAAAAAAAAAAGTGTTATCAGGCAGGAAAGGTGCTCCTCTGTCTGTGCTGAATTATAGTTACTGATTAATTTCATATGTTTGTCTTCAGAGTAACTACAGCTGTCAGATAAATCTAGTGCAGTAAAAAGTACAATATTTCCCTCTGAAACGTGATGGAGTATTAGTGTAAGGTGGCATAAAAGTACAGAGTAAATGTACTTAGTTACTTCCCACCCCTGTGTTATAGATTAAACTACACAACAGTATATAAAGTAGCTAAAATGAGTTTCCTCTCGACTTGCTGTAACATTAAAATGTTACTGATTTTCTGCAGCTTTATCCTGATACGGTTCAGTACGAGTTGACCATCGAAGGGAGGAACCACACAATCCATCTGGAAAAGAACAGGTACACATTGTGTTCTTTATTATATATAATATCTTTGTTTTCGTTCTTAACAAATGTGTATTTTTGTATTTAAATAACAGCTTTTTCTGCATGTATTTTACAGGAATCTTATTGGCAGAGGCTACACTGAAACACACTATTCAGAAGATGGAAAACGGGTGACAACATCACCAAACGAGGTGAGGTTTTACTTTAATTTACCTCTGAAGCATCAAATTAAGACAAATTACCACACAGGTTTAAGTAAATTAGTAAATTAAAGTACATACATGTAAAAATATGTTTTGTTTTTCACCTATTTTCTTTGTTTGATTTGTGTTTATTTAGGCATTTTAAATCTTCCATAAAGTTGACTCAGTTCTGGTGATCTCTGGCTTTAAAAGGATTTTGCACTTCAGTGTTTTGTGTCTTTTGATACACTAAGACTCTAGATATCCATGAGTAAGAAAGAATGATAACTGTACCTTCATGTCCATAATCCATTGTCAGTTTCAGTGTATTTCTTTGGATTCCTGTTATTATTATTCTCCATCTTAACTGATGATCAGGGGAGCTAGTTTAAACCATTAGCAGGTGAGATAGTCTCAGGTTGTAGCTGCTGCTTGATTCCTCCTACACAGAAGTTAATATTTAATATATCATGACATTATAACAAACACATGGAGGTTACACAGAAACAAACGTGTGTATTTGACCTTAGTACACAACCAAAAGTTATATATTGTGACAGTATGGAGTTTGAGTGAACCCAACATGATACAGTCCTGACATTCCTGACCTGTGATTCAGAATTTCAGGGACTAAAAACAAAGGAACCCTTTGTGAGTAACGTCTATAAGAAGAATGTAAAGTACAGACGAACTGACGTCTTGAGTCTGATGATCTGTGTGTTTCCATCCAGGAGCACTGCTACTACCACGGTCACGTTGAAGGCATGGAGGACTCTTCAGTCAGTGTTGGGATTTGTTCAGGCATTAGGTAAGAAAACCAGGATCTTTTTACAGCTTCAAACTTCCTGTTTGTAATTTGCCGCTCAGTAAAAGTTTCTGAAATACTTGCTTCATGATATTCAGTAATCAGTTTGTTTTGCAAGGTAAATTTGAAGCCTGCGTATGTCAATGCAGCTTTTTATACTATTGAATTTGTCCTATTACTGCACTGTACCTGCGCTATTTATTTTCCTTTTTTATTGTTTTTAAATGTCGTTCTAATAGTAAAGCACTTTGTCTCTGTTTGCCTTTCCTTGTAGAAAGCTTTTACATTTTTATTAACCAAGAAATTTATTCAGAACTCGACCAAATCTGTTACGCTTCTGTGTGTACAGACTCTGTATAGTGCACAAAACTATTTCCATTTGTATGTTGAATCACATTTATGCTGTTTTACTGCAGAACATCTACAAATGAGGCGCTTGTCTTCTTGTTTTGGGTGTTTGCAGTGGCTTTGTGAGAGCCCGGCAGCAGCTTTACCTGATAGAGCCTCTGGGACGGTCTGAGGACGGCGACCATGCCGTTTACAGACGGGAGCACCTGAAGATCAGCGGCCGCCCTGGCTGTGGCTCCTCGTCCAACACCACCACACCGTACGACCAAAACCAGGACCAGGGCCCTCGCCTTGCGGGCCTCTTCAGGTCCAGATCGTGGGTAGGTGACATGACTTTTGCAGTACTTGTTTTTTCTTTTTCTTTTCTCTTACTATGTTTATTGTTATGCACCAATGTACGTGAAAACCTACTTGTCAATAAACCCAATTTTGATTCTTAAAACGTAACTGTGTTTCAAATGTTGAAACAGAAAATGGACTGCTTTTGCCAAATACGATCGATTTCTCCAGAAAATGTCCAATATATCACGATAAACTACACGTACAGTAGTAGAAGATTTTATCCATATTGCCCCAGCACCAGGGGGTGTCCACATACTTTTGGCCACAACATGTAGTATGAAATGTTTATGCTTTTGAATGAATACATATTAACTAGTTAAGTGTTGCTATTCTTATTTCTGTTCTCACTGCCTTCGTTAGAGCAGAATGTTACGCTCACATTTGTCTATTTTATTGTTATAGAATAGGATAATTCAACACGAATGTAAATACAGAGAGATAAGTAAATAATAAAGACAAGTAATTAACAACTGAGATGAGAGATGCGTCATATAAACATGCAGAAGGTCACAGTCAGATCTATTTTTGTGCCTCTTTATGTTGAGTTAAATAAGAATATTAATATGAAGCTTGTGTCTCTGTTTCCTTTTTTTCTTCAGAAAACTAAACCCATCGCAGATCCACAGAGGTTTGTCGAGCTGTATGTGGTGGTGGACAATACGGAGGTAAATCTCTCATTTTAAGTCCTTTACAACTATCAATCCCACCGCTAAATGAATCTGATTGTGTTTGTCTCTGCTCTTCTCTGCAGTATAAACGATATGGAAGCGAGACTACATCCCGTATTCTCGGAGTTATAAATCACGTTGACAAGGTAAAAACTTTTTTCTTCCTTGTTCAAACTCATGTTTTGGAAGCTGTTTGTCTGGCGTCCGGCCATCAGTGCACCTCTCAAACGTCTCCTCCTCTGCCTGCAGCTGTATCGACATCTGAACATTCGCGTCATGCTGGTGGGTTTGGAGATTTGGACAATCAGAGACTACATCAACGTGGACACTAATTCGGAGACTGCTCTGGACAATTTCCTCATGTGGCGGCAGGCCGATCTTCTGCAGAGGAAGAAGCATGACAATGCCCAATTTGTGACGTGAGTATCAGTCTTAGGTATCTGTGCAGATGTTAAACACAGTAACGCTGCCAGTTTGACCTGATGTTAGACTCCCCCCCCCCAACAGTGGCAAAGATTTTGACGGAGATACAGTTGGATTGGCAAATAAGTTTGCCATGTGTACTGAAAACTCTGGTGGAGTCAATCAGGTATGAATAAATAATTTCGTTAATTAATCCTTTAACTGGAGATGAAGGGAGCGTGTTGGTGTTTTATGATGCACTTCTCTTCCAGGATCACCATGATAACGCGATAGGCCTCGCCTCCACCATCGCTCATGAGATGGGACATAACTTTGGCTTGTCCCATGATGCTGCAGGTTGTGTGTGTGGTCCGTCTTACAGCAGTGGGAACTGTGTGATGGCAGATAAGCTCAGGTAAGGACGTTACTGCAGAGCAAAGTCTCACTGCTACTTATAATGTGTATTTACTTTTGGCAAGATAAAAAATACATTTGGATGATTTTTTTATGTTTGGACGTATCATATTTCTGCCAGAACGTCATGGACATTCATCTTGCACATAGAAATGTATGTGGACACCCCCTGTCCTTGGTTTGGGCTAGGCCACTTAGTTCCAGTTAAGGTAAATCTTAATGCTACAGCATACAAGGATATTTTAGACAGTAGAGTTCTTCCAGTTCCAGTTCCAACAGTTTGTGCTCGGCTCTTTTCTGTTTCAATATGACAATGCCCTTGTGCACAAAGCCAGGTACATTAAGAAATGACCTGAAGAAAGACCTAAACACCATCCAACACCTTTGGGCTGAACTGAAACGGCGACTGTGAGCCAGACCTGATCAGCCAACATCAGTGTCGGACCTCACTGATGCTCTTGTGGCTGAATCCCTGCAGCAGGTTCAACATCTGGTGGAAAGCTTGAAACCAGAAGAGTGGAGGCTGTTAGAGCAGCAGATTAATGCCCATTGGTTTTGGAATAAGATGTTCAGCAATCACATATGGGTGTAATGTTTGGGTGTCCACATACTTTTGGCCAGGTGTTCATTGAATCTTTTGTAAAGCTGAAATCTCTCTGCTCCTCTTCAGGACAGGAAGTCAGGCGTTCCCGGAGTTTTTCAGCGGCTGCAGCGAGGAGCAGCTAGCTGAATTCTTGGAGCGAGCTCAGCCCAGCTGCTTGTCCAAACCGGTTGGCTCCGTTAGGACCATTGCTGTGGGCCCTTGCTGTGGCAACGCCCTGTTGGACCCTGGAGAGGAGTGTGACTGTGGCACTGTGGAGGTAAAACCCTCAGTAGAGGCTAATGGCACTGGTTGTAACAGATTAGCCATTTTCGGGACCTTTGAAAGTTTAAATATATCCTTTGGTGAAGGAAGACGCCATTTGGGTTTTCTGTTTTAGCTGACTAGTGTTGTTTCCTGTGTGTGAGGTTACAGCTAATAAAAGGGAAGTTAGTGGTGATTCAGGGCTCGAGTTTGGCCTCAAACATTAAAATAGTTTTCCTGTGCGCTCACATCTTTTCAGAGAGACCAAATTCTTGGCCGAGATCACTGCAATTCCTGTTGAAAGTGTAACTGGATACACAAACATAACACAACTGAAAAAGATTGTGGTTTTTTTTCAAGGAATGCAAGAACCCTTGTTGTGATGCCTCAACTTGTCGCCTGACTGAAGGATCCCAGTGTGATCATGGACAATGCTGTGACAACTGCCAGGTACTTTAGCTACCATTACCCAGCTGCCTTTAATGTAGCCGTTAAAGTGAGTTTCTTATACTTTGTCAGCTAAAACCCCAGAGGTCCCAAACCTGTGATTTAACAAGACGAGGAATCTGCAGCCATGCTAGCAGCTCTGTGAGGCTGCACCGTGGTGCTTTAAGCTAAATGCTAACGTCAGCATGCTCACAGTGACATGCTAACATACTGATGATTAGCAGGTGTAATGTTCACCATCTTAGTTTAATGTGTTAGCATGCTAACATTTGCTAATTAGCACTAAAGACAAAGTACTGCTGAGGCTGATGGGAAGTCATTGATTGTGCAGGTATTTGGTCATAAACCAAAGTGCTGGACAAATTCAAATTTTGAAAAAGTCGGCGGGTTACCAAAGTCATTACAGTTCATCCTGAGGGGAACATGAATGTACCAAATTTCATGGCATGGCTGAGATATTTTACTCAGAATCAGAACCTCATGGTGGCGCTAGAGGAAAAGTCATAGGATCACCAAAGTCATTAGGATTCATCCTCTGGGAACCATGAATGCTGAAAACAAATTTTTTTGCCAATTCATCCAATAGATGTTGAGATATTTCACTTTGGATAAATGAAAACTTTGACCTGCCGTTGACACTAGCAGAAGAGTCAGAGGATCACCAGAGTCAGTAGGATTCATCCTCTGGGAACCATGAATGTCTGTACAAAATCTAATGGCAATCCATCCAAAAGTTGTTGTTGATAAAAAAACTAAAATGTCAACCTCCTGGTGGCGCAAGAGGAGAAGTCTGGAAATCACAAAAGTCATTAGGATTCATCCTCTGGGAACCACAAATGTCCTTTAGATATTTCAGTCTGGACCAAAAAAAAACCTCAAGACTGGGTTAAAAAAGAAAGCCAGATCAGCTCCACTGTCAGTGGACGGAGAGTGCAGGCCACAGAAAGGCCAATCATACAGACACACCCTGCAGCTGGTTAATAACTGTGGGCATTAAAATAGTGACATGAGAAGGTTACTCTTCAAACCACACTGAAACAGCAGCAATTTAATAATAACAGGAAACGGAGGGTGATATCCTGCTGTTTTCAGTGCTGTGCCTCACCACATCCTTCCTCGAATGATAGTTTCAAAGAAGAGGTAGTGCATGAAATACCACATAAATACAAGCTAATAATATACACCAGTTAACCAACTTCTACGTGAGCTAACTCTCTCCATTTCTTACTAACCTGAAATGTACTTTAACCCACAGCTGAAACTGGCAGGAAGTGTATGCAGAAAGTCAGCCGGTGACTGTGACCTGCCTGAATACTGCACCGGAGCGTCGGAGGATTGTCCAGAAGATAGCTTTGAGATGAACGGCAAACCCTGCTACGACCGGGCAGAGGGCTACTGCTTCAACGGCCAATGCCCCACACATCTGCAGCACTGCTGGAGGCTGTTTGGACAAGGTACACTCAACACACTGCTGTCAGTATGGTCATTCAAGTAAGAAAAAAAAAAAACAAGGGTCTCAGTGTTTTCCTTTTCTTTTGAATGGATGAGATGAGCCCCAAGGAGCTTTAGTTATTAGTCTATTTCTAGTGGCTTCAGTTAATTTCAGTGTCACATGGTGGAAGCGGCTCTTTCTAAGAAAAATTTAATAGTGTGCATTTTTATTATATAAGGGATTACAGAGAATTTAATGAATAGCACTCTCACAGAAAATAGGAGAGCCTCTGCATCTAGAAGTGTGTATTTGTAAATCAGACAAATTTTTACCATGTCCAACTTTAATGACATAACCAACACGTAACGTCTCTTGTGCCTGAACCCTTAACATCCAGCGTTCCCTTTTTATTTAAGGAGTTTGTAACGACTGACCCACCTGTGGTGTCAGCGAGGTTATATTGAAGCCCTATATTGATGCCAGGAAAAGAAAACAAAAAACAAAAAAAAAATGAAAAGTTAGGAATGATAAAAATGATGACTTTTTGTAAAAGAAATTATAATTTGACTTACTGAATAAAAAGTATGGGACAATGTGTCAAAATATGTCTGACTTTATAAGTCAAAAATATCTCAGAAGATTGACATATTTTTTTTTCATTGCAAAGCTCCCTGGCCTGACTCAAACGAATGACGTTGTGTTCATGGCACCACTAGACCACCAGGGCCCCCCTGACCCCTGATCTCTCAAAATTATGACTCAATATTGCCTATACCTTCAACTTAAAAAGTCAAAATTTATGACTTAGAAAGTCAATGTTGACTTACTATCCGAGTATTGTTATTTTTATCATTCTTAATTTTTCATCTGGATTTTCTTTTCTTGGCAGAAATGGGCTTCCATATAAACTCCACGGACCAATCAGTGAATCTGTTATTACAAACTCATGCTGTGCAGCCAAACATTTGTTCAAATTTTAGATTCTATGACTCTAATTCTATAATTCAATAATGGTGATTTAGTAGGCTATGTCATACTTTTGACTCCCAATGAGTCAAAAGTTCCCAATTTTTCATCTGGTTTTTTTCTTCTGGCATTAATGGGCTTCCATATGTTTAGGAGGTAAACCATGAATATCTTCTTTCCTCAGAGACCAGAGTTGGATCAGAAGTGTGTTTTGACCTGAACAAACGGGGCGAAGAAGGTGCTAACTGTGGGAGGAACACATTTGGCTACATGCCCTGTACAGCACCGTACGTTATCATCAACATTTATACTGAACTTTCTGCTGATGGCCTAGCTAGCTATCCAAAGTTTATCGCAAAATGCCCCTGAAGGAAACCTGGCACGCAGAATTAACCAGTGTCGGCACTGAATAGTAGCAAAAACTGTCAAAAAACACATGAAATGTTGTACGTTTGAGGCTAGTTTTTATGTTTATGTCCTTAATGTGGCTCAATTCTCAACAAGTTCTTGATCAATTTGTTGATCTTTCTTTTGTTGTAGGAATCGTAAGTGTGGGTCTATATTTTGTAAAGGAGGCGGTGAGTCTATCACAGGTAAAAGGGCAACCTACAGTGTGCTCGGCATAGAGTGTAAACTAGCTGTGGAGGACGATAAGACCAGAAACATCGACATGGTGCCAAAAGGAACCAGATGTGGACCAAATAAGGTAAAACTTCCAGCCGGGAGACACATTACATGCAGTTTGTTAGTTATGTTGGATGTTTTGCTCAGAAGCAAACATTTGTGTGCAGGTTTGCCTCGACAACAGATGTATGGACATATCAGTTTATGGGAAAAAGGAGGATTGTGCCAAGAAATGCAACAACAAGGGGGTAAGTGAGTTAAGGTTTGAAATCACTTGTAGTAGTTGTGTTCAATTTGACTAAAGTGCAAGTCCAAGTGCTTGACTCATGTCTGGATTAATTCTACTGCGTTTTATCTTCAGGTGTGTAATCACAAGAAAGAGTGCCACTGTAATCCTGGCTGGGCTCCACCGTACTGTGACACCCAGTATGCAGATTTGCCTCAAGGTACAGGACACTTCACTGGAATTTTATAACAGTAAACGTATGCAAAGTCCAACTTTCTGAGCAGGTTTGGTTGCTAAAATACAAAATCTTATATCAGTTAAACTGCAGGTCAGCTCTCAGTGAGCAGCACAGACAGAAACAGGTCACACCTGCTGGCTGAATCATTCTTCCAGTAAATAAGAAACATGAATGATTCATTATGACTGATCTCCTGTTTCTTCCAGCATTGACCTAATCGAGCGCTCCTGATACATCTTAAAACTGACCTCAGTTTAAGGAAGAGGAAGAAGAGAAACCAGAGTTGTGAAATACACTTTCTTCTTTCCTCACCAGAACATTTGAAACCTGTTTTTTTATTAGTAAGTTGCGTCGTTCATTTCCCCCAAATTATGGTGAAATACGTTGATCAACAAAACGACAATTCACCAGTAAAGACTTTCTGACACACTGTTTTCTGAGTAACAGAACAGCTTTTTTTCTTCAAATGTCATCCTTTGTTGAGGCGTTGTACAATTTTGGCCTCCTCATTGTTTGTCATGTTGCTGCACCATGACAAAAAAAGATGCTCACTTTCTAATTATAACGATTTTAACAAGATTATTTTTACATTACAACACGATATTTTTCACATTATTACTATACACCAAATTATTCTGTTTTAAAAAGAAGCATTTCTTGTTTTAACAACATACGACTTTGTCTTGTTGTATCACAAAACCTTATTTTTATCACACAAAATCAGCATGTCTCGTTAAAACAAGAAAGGCCTCTCGTTGGTATAACATGATAAATTGTTGAAACAAAGAAAAAGATCCAGTCAAAGCATGAAGAGACACTGTAGCCCAGAGCAAATCCTTTAAGTGCCTCTTCTTCACCATTTTATGTCTTTAGCTATTTGTTTTCATTTGTATTAGCTGCTTGTGCTAAAACAAGAGTCTGCAGCCATGCTAGCAGCTCTGTGAGGCTGTACATAGGCACAGTGGTGCTTTGAGCTAAATGCTAACATCAGCATGCTAACATGCTCACAATGACGATGCTAACATGCTAATTTAGTAGGTATTGTATACCATGTTCACCGTCTTAGTTTAGCATGTTAGCATGGTAACATTTGCAAATACTAAAAACACAATTGGGTGACCCCAATTTACCACGGATAGCCCAAACCTGTGGTAACAAGAGTCTACAGTCATGCTAGCGGCTCTGTGAGGCTGTACTTAGGCACACTGGTGCTTTGAGCTAAATGCTAACATCAGCATGCTAACATGCTCACAATAATGATGCTAACATGCTGATGTTTGGAGGGTATAATGTTCACCATCTTAGCGTGTTAGCATGCTAAAATTAACTAACAGTGCATAGCTCAGTGGGGATGTCATGAGTTTTTCAGGTATGTAAGTCCTAAACTAAATTGGACAAATTGAAATAAGAAGTCAGAGGATCAGCAAAGTCATTAGGATTCATCCTCTGAGGACCATGAATGTGTCTGAACCACATTTCAATAGCGGCAATAGTTGTTGAGATATCTCACTCCGGACCAAAGGACTGGACCGGGTGACCTGCAGTTCCATCCCTAGAGCCCTGCCGCTAGCGTGGCTAAAAATGATATATATATATATATATATATATATTTCTATATTTAGTCCGCAGTGTGACATAAAGGGATTATAACAACAGAGATAGTGTACTGTAACGGTGTAATTTCCCTATGTCTGCAGGTCAGAGTGGGATAATAGCTGGTGTGTGTGCAGTCCTCTCCATCCTTCTGGTGATCACTGTAGTGATTGCAGGGCTGATGTGCTGCAAGAAGGACAACATGGACAACTACACCTCTAAAAGGTAGTTTGTACTTTAATTCATTCTCTCGCGTCTGCATGTTCGGCTCTGTCCGTGACTGTTTCTTGGTTTCATTCAGTCTTTCACTTCCCAGCTCGAATACATGTCACGTTCACAGGAAAGTTCACTCAGCCCCAGACAAGTTGAACCCGATGTTCCAGGAACCACGTGTTAAAGACAGACCGCAGATCAGTCAGCCCACTTTCATGGAATCAACAGCAACACAAGCCTGCGCTTCTCTGATCGTTGCTGTGACTCCCAGCAGACCCGCTCCACAGGTACTGGTTTAGTCATGGAAATTCATGTCAAGGGGCAATTAGTTAATCGTGTGTGGGCAGGTAACAGATGAACAGCTGGGAGTGTTTGAAGAAGTATTAACTGCTTTTTTTCCTTCTTCCAGCCAGCAATGAAACTATCTTCTACCTCGCAAACTGAGCCGGTAAGCTTTAAAAAAAACAACAACTTGCAATGTGATCTAATGCATAATGCAAACTGAGGATTTAGAGATGGCAACTTAGGTCGGCTGCTAAAGTCAAATTAAATAATACATGGAGAAAGAAAGTTATCTGTACTCAGACATGGTGTGCAACTGCTTAATGGATAAAACTGCTGTTATTCTGTTTTTCTTCTTGTCAACAAATCCCATGAAAAGCCCAAAACCAACAGTGTGTTAGTCCGTCTTTTAATACTTCTTCTCTACTCAGACTCAAGCCCACTGGTTCCTACACATCACAGTCATTTCCTAAAACAGCTGCTCACTGTAGCTTTTATCAAATGTTACTCAAACAGGAGGAAATAGTGCTTTTATTGGGGACTATTTTCAGCGGCGGATTAATCCACGTTTGGTGCTCTAGTGAGTATTTGGGTCAGCAGGACGATGTGTGTCGGGTTGAGTCCAAATAAACTCCAGTGTGTGTGTTCATGGTGATGAAGGAACAGCAGTGACACTGATGTGTTTTTAATAGTCTGTGGAGCAACAAAGGAGCTCTGTGGCTCAGAGGAAGAAGATATATACACACACACAATACTTGTTAGTAGATACATTCACTGTTGGTTTTGGTCTTTTCATTGGATTTGTTGACAAGAAGAAAAATATAGAATATCACCACGTCTGAGCAGCATACTGCTACACTATGTAAGTCTTTATTATATATATACAGTATTTATATATACCAGTGTGCAGTTAACTCAACACTGAATACGACCCTGAGTTTACGTGTCTGTGAGTGTGTTTAAAGTGAAAAATCAAACACAAAAGTCTCAGTGACTTTCTTCTTCTTCTTCACCACAGACCAGACCTCCTCCTCTACCTCCATCTAAACCTTTACCGCCTCTGAATAACACACAGGTGAGTCACACCTGCAGCTGCTCTCACTGGTCTCTTGGCAGATAATTAGTGCAGTTCAAGAGGACGTTGAGTAGTGCGGAAACAAGCAGCTGGTTGGTCAACAATTCTGATAATAATTATGAAGCAAAAATGCCAAATGATTAGCTGCAGCTCTTTATAAAAATGTTTTTTGTATTTACTACTACACCCATATATTTACATTTATATAATGTATTATACACACTCTAGATATCCCCTCATTATGATAACTGCATCCATCCCAATTATCCTCAGTAGTCAAGTGACTACTTGTGTGATGTATTTCCAGTAAATACATGCCTCCCTTGAGACGCTTTCACAGACAATGTCCATGTTATGAGCTCACAAGTCGGGTCAACCAACAGTGTTACAGTGAAAACACTGAAGGAACAACACCTTACTAGCTTACTTAAAGAGGAAAAAATCAACTTATATTCCAACATTTTTTATTATTTCTTTTGCAAACTCTTGCCAATGTGAAAAAAGGTAAAGCCCAAAAAGTATGAAAATGGTCAGCCATTTTTTTGCCTCCAGCATCCATCCTGTCCCTGATAACCACTCTATATATCACAAAAATATTATATTATATACAGGAACTTGAGTTGGTCGTCTTAACCTGGCTTTCCCAAATATCATTCCAGTCATCGTCAGCTCTCGCCACACGATTCATTCTCCCTTCTCTGTTTGATACAGACAGCAGTATAGTTCTTGGAGTTTTGTATTCGATTGTATATTCATGATCTTCTTAATCAGATAATCTTAAATACATCAATTAATATATTGACCAAGTTAGGTTCACTAACCTCCGTTTGTTTAATGTCTTTACTAAAGTAGTCTCTGACCTGGAAATCCTTCTTTTCAGGGTTATATGTATAACCAAAGGTGTTTAAAAACTCTAAACTGTTAAACCTTTATGCCTAAACTGCATATCAAGACCAGAGGGCTTAAACTTCAGTCTTCTTGCACGCTTCTCAAGATGAAACCTTTTACAGATCTTAAACTACACCCTAAGAGTGACCCTGGTCCATTTATTTATTCACTTTAAATAGCTCTTTATCCATTTCCTGTCTCTTTAAACGGTTTCTTGTGCTGCTGTAACATGTGAGTTTCCCCTGTGGGGATCATTAAAGTCTTATCTTAAAGATCTGTCATGGGTTAGACTGCTATCCTTTTTGGGACCAGATAAAATCACAACAAAATAAAACAGCTACCAGAACCTCTGCAGTTTTAGGTGCAGAAGTAGCAACTTCACATTCAGAAATGTGTCTAAAATATGTCTCGTTTTGTTTTTCAGTGTAAAGCAGCCAAACCAAGTCCTCCTCCTGTACCTCCAGTCAAGCCCAGCCCTCGTCCAGCTGCCAGAATCCAGCCGTGCACTCCTCCGCTGCCCCCAGCGAAGCCACAACTTCACAGACTCACATGAAAGTCTCATTAAAAGTATCACGTTTGACCAAAGAAGAAGACATTCATCATGTAGCTGTGCATTATAGAACGAGAGCGATCCTTTCTGGGATCAGACGGATGAGTCAGAGGCCAAAGAGTTTGGAAAAGTTAACTCTTTGTCTTCAAACCCTTTAAAAGATGTCACGTGACCGAGGCTTCACCGACCGAGAATGTCTCTGAGCTTCACAGCTGCTGTGAAAACTCCTTTGTAACACGTAACGTTAAGTTGTCTCACTGCACTTTTATAAGTGTGAGCAAAATGGTGCTCTCGTGTAAATGTACTTTTATAAATATTTATTTAATGTTTGTGCAAGGGATTGTATGAAAATGATTAGATGGGGAAAGAGGGTGCAGAAGGTTGGGCGGGTTATGTGTTAGTGTAGTTTGTGCACTAGAAAGCACTGACAAGGTTATTGTTAGCCATGCTAGCAGCTTGGCTCTATGGATGCCGATGTTCCACCACTTTGGTTCAGACTGAAATCTCTCAGTAACTATTGGAAGGATTGCCATGAAATTCTGTGCAGACATTCATGTTCCCCCAGAGGATGGATTATAATGACTCTGGCGATCATTTGACTTTTCATCTAGCGCCACCATGACGTTGACATTTCTGCCTTTTGCGTAAAAAGTCTCAACAAGCTATTAGAAGGATTGCCGTGAAAGCTGGTCCACATGTTCACTTGGTCAAAGCTCTACGGAGCTTTTCAGCATCTTTCAGCTCTTTCTGTTGGTTTTATGGCAACTTTACTGTTCACAGCACCATTTTCGGCTCTAAAAATCCACTATACACGACCTGCTCAGCACCAAACAGCAGACACACAAAGTTAGCCACTAGCTAGCTGGTGAACATTGTGGAGCATTTAGCAGCTAAAGAGCCAGATATTTTTCTCAGAAGTTGGTAGAGACCAAAACCAGAGCTAAAGCAGAGGGAATATTGGACTAATATTGATCAGGTGACACAAACACAACTTTAAATGACTGATACTGTTGATCTGTAACTGCTGGATGTGTAAATACAGCTTTTTATGCTGCCCCCAAAGTATCGTTAGCAGTCCATGCCAGTCTCAGTCGAGCTCTGTTAGACAGATATATTAGACATACTGTATATGACAGAGGCTGACTTTTTCAGCAGCACACCAGCTAAGTGACCACACAAAGACAGTATAGTTCGTCATTTATCAGAACTTTCTCTAATCACTTTCACAAGTTTTGGATGTGATGTTAACCTGCCTGTGTGGTCAAAGTTTGGTCCCAGGAGCCTGGAGCTTCTAACTATAAATGGGTAAATAAATCAGATTTGAGGCTCAGACGGGAGCTGAGCGTTGAGGAATGTAGGCCGGAGTGAGGGGCGGGTTTCTCACCGGGAGCTCGTCTGATTCACTCTGATTCACAGGCCGAGCAGCTCATAAAACATTAAACAAACACAGTTTACAATGAGCGCGGCTTGTTCTACAGCAAAGCTCTGTCTGCGCTTGTCGCCCGCTCAGATCAGCGGTTTACTCTGCACATTCTGCAGGAGATGATATGCGATGATGGCATCCCTCTTCAAAGGGCATCGGGCGTTTAATCAAAACGTGTGTTTGTGTTTCAGTTTCAGAATAATCCAAAAGACTTTCCAACCGCTCAGACTACAGTAAAACCATGATAGGTCTTTGTTAGGTCTTTTAATGTTTAATTTTGTCTCCTCTTGGTGACCTCCATGTTTCAAGGTTTCTGGCTTTGACTGTCTCTCAGAATCCGTGATAAATAATCTTAAATGTCAAAACAGCTGAGTATCACTGATTACAGCTTATGTTGAATGTTTCTTCTGTAGGAGAGTGTGGATCCTGTACCAAAGGTTGAGAGAGAAATCTAAAACTCTCCAGAGGCAAACAGAAGAGACCCGGCGTGACTTTCCATGCTTGTAACCCTCCTGACAAATCCTTCCCTAACGCATGTGGTTAAACAGAGGAGGCTCGCTGAAAGTGAGTCCTCAGCTGAACCAGAAAACACTTAAAACACCGGTCATGAGAAGGAAGGAAGACGTGAACAAGATAATCTGCGCAGCTCAGTGACTCACGGTTAATCACTCAGTTGAGTCAAATTATCTTGATTGTTTCCAGCTTCTCCTTTTTTTTCCCCACATCGGGACAAACTGCAACTGTACTTTTCAAAAAGTGTCCTCTATTGTGAAATATGACCTGAACCAGTACAGCGGTGACAGCAGGTGTGTAATCACTGCGGTTGCATTAACATCACTTGTTATGACGTTCTTTAAAAAAAAAAAAAAAAAGGTTGAAACACTTTGGAGTTAAAAGGAAGTCATGCTTTCATTAGTTCAACCCCATTAAGTTGCAATAAGCTGCTCTCTTTATACATGCCAGTGGATAGTTGACTTTTTGACATCAGTATGGGGACATCATTACGTTTGCGGCTTTACTCTAGGAGAGCGTGTGGACATGGACTTAAGACGTCAACTGGTGCAACGAGTGCTACTTGGAAGTTAAATTTCACAAAAAAATGAAAATCACATAAACAGTCACCGCGATCAGAAGACAAAAAGTGGCTGTTACAAATACCTGGAACAAGTATCGATGAGGGTTTAGAAGTAAAGAGGAGTTTGAATAAAATCCTAAATATTGAACGGACGCCAGCTCACTGCCAAGCTTTAATTAGTGATCATGGCAGGTATCCTTTTATGACTTTTTGCTAACATCCAGGGCCGTTTCTTGCTATATGTGGACTATGAGGTTGCATAAGGCCTCCGAAGCTGCCATTTTAGCCTTGGTAGCCAAGCGGTGTGTTGAGTGAAAGCACATATATGCTAAAATATATATATGTATTTAAAAAATAGGGGCCACGAAACAATATTTTGCATAGGGCCCCCAAAAAGCTAGAAACATGCTAGCATGCTAACATGCTCACAAGGACAATGCTAACATGCTGATGTGTAGCAGGTATAATGTTTACCATGGTCACCATCTTAGTTTAGCACATAGACTGTATATAAAGATGGACGACTGACAGTTCCCCAAAAGTGAAGCCAAAACATCTGGATCGCCCCCTGGTGGCTGGCTGCAGTATAGGCCTCCTCCATGTTAGTGGATGGGACATGGGCCAAACTGAAAAGTCATGTCAAATAAATTTTTCCCAAAGATGGTTTCTGTCATTTTAGGTAGTTCTTATCACGCTGATGTTTGTTCAAGTGTTAATTTTTCTGATCAGTTTGGTTTTAATTAGTTATTTGATGCTATAAAAACGGGGTGTCACATCATGATTGACAACTGTGAGTGTGCTGTGATTGGCTCAGGCGGCTGTATAGGTGGGAACTCGATCAATACTCTGGCTCCAAATGCGCAAGATGGCAGCTCCCGTATCCGGGGTATTTTGGTTTCATTTGTTACAATGGGAGGAAGGAGACGCGTCGTCCATCTTTATATACAGTCTATGGTTTAGCATGCTAACATTTGCTAGTTAGCACTAAACGTACAGCTAAAGTACAGCTGATGCTGATGGGAATCTTACTAGATGTGCAGGTATTTAGTCATTAGAAACATTGAAAATTTGACCTGATGGTGGCGCTACAGGAAAAGTTAAAAGATCACCAAAGCTGCTAGAATTCATTCTGAGGGGAACATGAATGTCTGAACCACATTTCATGGAAATCCATCCAAACGTTGTTGAGATATTTCAGTCGGGACCGAAGTGGTGGACTGATGCAGACATGCTGCTAGCAAACAAATATCAGTTGATATATCCTTATTAGATTTTTCTAAACTCTCAAATATCAACACCTTCCTCAAGAAGGTGTTGATATTTGACACCTTCTTGTCAAATATCAACACCTTCCTCAAGAATCCAGTTTTGGTCAGCCTCTACCTTTTATTCTGTTGTTTGAGTCTGTTTTTATATGTCTGTTTTAAAGCTGGAAGCTACATTTTAACAGTAAAGACTGAGCTGAGCATTTCCTGTCTGACAACACCGGGTCAATTATTATTATTAGCTGGTCTCAAAGAATAAACAGTGACATCAGAATCATGCCAAAGTCCTTTTATTTCGTTAACAGGCAAACATTTTGATCTTTATACAATGAAATTTCAAAAGAAATTTAACATTCAGAGACGAGTTTAAACCATCAGATGGAAACAAATACTTAAATGGAAAGAAAAAAAGACAAATCGAGTTAGTTAAATACAAAAAAAAAATACCTTTTTCCATTGCACTTCAACTTCATAAATACAACTAACTCAGAAGGTTCATTTCCACCACGTGACAATTCAGCTACCACCTGACAGTATGACTGCAGTACATTCAACCATCTACTATCTGGTTTCCTCTGAGCGTCTCTGCACTCAGATCTGATCATTCACATTCGTTTCACTGTGGATCAATCGACTGCGCTACGACGTTTTTATGGAAACCAGACGGTGTCACACCTCCATGTACAATGCCACGTTCAGGTCATATGGGATAGATGGTAGAGACGGGAAAGAGTCCCATGTTTTACTACTAGAGCTCAAAAGATTAGCTGGTTAATAGATTAAATGATTATTCGGAAACTGTTTTGTCAACTGATTGATTGTTCCAGTGATTTTTAAAGCAAAAAAAGCCAAATATTCTCTGATCACAGCTTCTCAAACGTGATGATTTGTTGTTTTTTTTCTATTTTATATGATTGTAAATTGTATACGTTTGGGTTTTCAGAGAAAATAATCACCAAAATTTAATTGACAAGAAACTAAACATTAGTTTCAGTCCCACCGACTACTGGTGAGCGTTTACATCATCAGATCACTCAAGACTGTTGACAGTTGAAGGGTTAAAGATACTGAGCATTGACAATATAGCACTGTATCCGTTAAATTTGAGTTTAATCACCTTGAACGACGGACTTTTAAAGTTCAGTTTCTTGCTACGAGTGATCGGATCCTACATGAATCTCTATTTTCTACCAAAGTTTGAACAGTTATAGTTATTTCTGTTGTTTCTCTGTGCTTCTCTCGCTGGTTTGAAGTGTCACATAAGACAAAGAAAAGCAGCAAATCCTCTCATTGGAGAATGTTGTGTGATATTTATGCTTATGCTCCACAACAGTAGTGGATGAAAACACGCATTCACTCGCATTTTCTTGTGCAGATTTTCTGAACAATTTGTTTAAAATGTGAACTAAATTTGAAACTTGACTAATCGTTTCAACTCTATATGACATGAACGCAGCGTGAAACCACCCAGTGAAATATTATGTGCACATAAACATATATAAACAAAACCCCTTGTATCTTGCAGACAATCAAAAAGACACATGTACAGTATAGACATTGTATAAACATAATGGCCAGCCACGTCTGTCACATACATCATGACAAAAGACTTCTGCCTATGATATGGAACACTTTATCAAACAAAAAAAGTTAAATCAAAATAACATCTAAACCCCAGAGTGTGTTAGTAAAATATATCAAATTGATTATGAGCGATATTAACAGTTTCTGTCTTGACTGGAAATACTGCGACAGCCTTGAACGTTTCATCAGGAACAACGCTACTCTTCACAGACAGGATACATGGGAGTATCAAAGTGCTGTTTGTTTGATTGTAATTTCCTCCTCGAGCCCCCCCACCCACCGCCCGACCACTTCCCGTGTTTTCCTCGTATGTCACAAGCTTGAACGAGTTCCCATGTTTCTGTCAAATACTCTCCCGCGTGATGGATCCACCTCGAACCCCCAAAATCTGGTGCTACAATTTGCTCAATTTTGCAATAACAGTAGAAACGAATATCAGTTTTTTTTTAATTTATGATGATTATTGTGCGGCAAAAGGAAAAAGTAGAGTGACAGAGCTTCATTGTTTTCTCATATAAAAGAATATTCACTGATCAAACCTCCCACCGTGTGCGACGATAGGAGTGAACAGACACCATCGAGCATGTTTTGTTTTTCAAAGAAGATCAAGAGATCCATTTTTTAAGAGAATATCCCGAGTCCATGTACAACTGTACAATGTTTGACGCCACTCTCTGCTGTGTGTGTGACAGCTCACAGTCTTTAGTGTTACTCGGAGTCAAGGCAGGATGATGGAGGACGCAACACCGCTTACGCATTTCTCTTTTTTAATTTTGTTGTTAAAGTTTCGTATTTCGTCCAGCTCCAGTCTTGGTCCTTGAGAGAGGAAAACCAACGCGTTAAAGAGTTGAGATGATAAACAAAAATACCTTTAAAAATGTTTGAATATAAAGAAAATCCTGTATAAAAAGGAAGCAACTCTCCAGAATGAACTGAACAATGTCCGTGTGAAAATACTATTTATATTACAGATGTTTTTGCACATAAAGGTGCACGCGTAAGCTGCAGTTCATTCTGGAGAGCTGCTGCTTTTATTCTTTTTAAATGGGATTTTTATAAAGTACATACATGTAGTAAAATGTGTGTTTTCACCAAGCAGCCTCATCTTGAAGCTATTTGGTGCACTTTGTCACATCACTATATCAATCTTTAATAACTGTCTCCGAAGGCCTTTTTGCTTCCTATCTGGTAATGTTAATTTGAATCATCTCTGTCACCACTCTGATCACCTCTCAGTGTATTTAAACATCTATCTAATCCTTCCTGATTTTAGTCCTGTAACAATGTGCAAAGACGTAGTCTCAAATGATCTAAATCTTGACAGAGCAAATAATATAGAAATGAATGCATTTGTTTAAAAAATACTATAAATCCTGAGTGTTGTTTACCTCGCTGGCATTAGAAGTACAGTACATTTTTAACACTTTTCTACAGGGGAACCCAACTAACAATTAACGTTTAAGATTTTATACTGTTTGCGATAACAACGTTGCATTAAAAAAAAAAAAAAAAAAAAAAGGTCCAGGACGACTGAAACGCCACAAATTAAAAACGAGTGAACTCACCACTATGCTCTTTGTCTGCTCATCAGCAGTCTCCTGCATCAGGCTGGTCAGCTGACTGAGGTACTTCTGGTTCTCCTGCAGCAGACGCGGTGCAGCATCACTGGAGGAAACAGAGCCCGTTAGCCACATTTCATCACGACACCTCCATCATATGTGCAGCGTGTTTAGTACTTTACCGGGGGAGAAAAATCACTGACCTACAAAAACATGTACAGCAGTATTTACACATGACTGTAGCATGAACGCATTATGACCCTCAGTCTGCATTCGCTGCCATTCCCAACTGAATATACAATACACAGACAACAGCAAACAAGTAACAGCCTTCTTTTTTGTTTGGGTTATAAAAAATGTCAAAGGGTAATGGTATTTATATTACATAACACTTTCAACCCTGTGGCTTTTTTATATATTATTATATTATTATTATAAACAAAAAAACAACAGAGACATTGAAGGGATGTGATTAGGATTTTCTTTTAACCAAAGTGAAAACAAATCTATAAAAATGTATCTAAATTAAAGTACAAATACATACAATACAAATACTAATAGTGTCAAACCCACAGAGATTTATCACCAACTCTGCGGGTCCCCTCAGCTCTACTGTGCCACAGTTTACAGCCACAGCAGGCAGCTGTTTTCAGTGAAAAAGCTCTAAAAACGCACTGTACACTATCCGCTCAGCACCAAACAGCAGACAGACACAGTTAGCAACTAGCTGGTGAACATAGGAGAATTTAGCCGCTAGAGAGCCAGATATTTCCCTGAGGAGGTGGTGGAAACCAAAACCGAGCTAAAAGTCGAGTGAATACTGGACTTAGATTCATCAAGTGGACAGAAACACGACTCTGAATGAATGCTCCATGTCTGCTGGATGTGTAAATAAGCAACTGTTTGCTAACTTACTTCTGGTGATAAAATGTCAGTGTTGTGTTTACAGCTTGTTTCTGCTGCCTCCAAGTGGCCAAAAAATGAGTTAAGGCACGTTTTCTTTTCCCCACAAGACATTAATGAAAACTGCTGCACATTCAGGGTTCCCATGCAACCTGGCCGAGCTTGAGAAAGACTCGATACAGACCTATAAACAGACTCAATGGTTGTTATTACAGCCTCAGCTGCTTCCACTAAATATTGACTTGAAAGGGGCAAAGATTTATGCAATGAATCATTTTCTGTTCTCTGTTTCTACTGAGATTAGATAACATTTGTAGAGATTTGTTTGCACACAGTTAAACAATGTGGGATGAATCAATCAATCAGTTACCTGTCATTTGGCCCAGGTAGGGAGGTTAGGGGATGTGGGGAGCTGACAGGTTGTGCCGACTGTGACCACTGAGAAACCTGCAGCAGGTTGGACGAGTCGGGACTGGCCGCTATCGAGTTCCTTGAGGAGTTTTGAGCCTGAAGGAGAGAGAGAGAGAGAGAAAGAGAGAGAGATCATACTGGTGCGTGCAGCAATAACAAACATGCCGTCTTTCACCTACAGAAGGAATGCAGGCAGCACATCCTCCCCGCTGTCTGATTGTTGGTCTTTTAGAGGAGGTAACAGAGCAAAGAGTACCAGAGGTGACCCACAGGACCGACTTATAAGCTGGCACGATGTGACGGTGGGGAGCCGAAATAATCAATTGATTGACAGAAAATTAAGCCAGTTTTCCAGCAAAAACGCCAAATGTTACCAAGTTCTAGCTCCTCAATTGTGAGGATTTCCTGTTTTTCTTTATCCTATGTGATGGCAAACTGAATCTCTTGTGTTTTGGACTGTTAGTCAGACAAAACAAGCAATGTGAAGACGTCACCTTGGGCTTTAGGAAATTGTGATGGACATTTTTCATTAGTTTATGACAGTTAATAGAGAAAATAATCTGCAGAGAAGCCACTAATGAATGAATAAGTAATCACTAGCTGCAGCCTGAGCAGAGTGCGACATGGTTTTATTCAATTACAGTAGATTAATTATTAAAACAAAGCAGACCGAGCCCTCGGTGATAACATCCGCACCCTAAAAAGTGTGATTCCTGAGCGTTGATACACACATCGTTTTACATACTAGAAAACACCAAACTACATTAAAAAAACAACTGAAAATAAACAATGCAGAGTCACTTACGCAGGCGATCTTCAGTAAGTGCCAGAACTCTCTCTGCCTCTTGATCTGCATCTGCATCACTGTGTTGTCAGCATCCTTAATGCTCTCCAGGGTTTTCTCTATCCGTGGAAACAAGTCAATGATCTTCTGTTTGCTGATCAGGATCTTACTGTTGGGAGGAGTCAACACAGGACAGGCGTCAACATGCAGTATTAGTACTGTGGTGATTTCATATTGGAGAACACATTAATAATGAATACTAATAAGATCAGAAACCTTTAAAGTAGTTTAAAGTGAATTTAGAGCTGTTGTTCTCAAAGTAAACCCACAGGCCTGATAGAATAAAACACTGAATTTCTTTGAGGAGTGTTGGACTCTTACCTGAGGTGGGTGTACAGATCTTTGAGGACCTTGTCCTGGTTCTGCACAGTCTGAATGATGGCCTTCACCATCTCGGAGCTGTCGCTGCTCACATCTGGCTCAGGTACTGAGAGACAGGCATCAGAAATACTACTGAACACACATTTCAGTTTAACAATTATATTCAATCGATACTATTTTCATAATTGAGGAAAAGTAAGCCATTACATGAGGCGTTTTCGGACCGGAGGAACTTTTTAATTAGTTCTAAGAACAGTTATTGTGTTCACACAGCAAGAACCAGGAACGATCGTAGTTCCTAGAATGCTGTTTTGAGGGACTTTTTTTTAGCTCCTGCTTCAGAGTAGGTACTCTCCCAGCACCAGAGGAACCTTGAGTAAAGGCTCATGTTGATTGGTCAAACACGTGAGCCAATGCAGCACCGGCAACCACCATCTTTAAAAACCTGTATAACAGCTAGTAACAGCAGCCTTAAAAAAACGGACCAAAACACGGACAAATGAAGTCCAGGCTTTACACAATATAACTTGAAATAGAAAAATCTTGTGAGTGGCGTTGCTATACCAACCGCCAGCTTACATCACTTCAGCATTCCTATTGGCGGTGCGAATGCAAACAGAAAAAAGCCCTTGAAGGTATGTAGTTCTCGGTGGAGCTCCCCAGAACTGTTTGGTCCAAAAACGCCTACTGAGTGCCATTGTGATATCGTAACATAACATTCTGAATGACAATAAATTTGATTAAAATGTTTCTTACTTTTGCATTTCATCTTCAGTTGCTTGTAGAGCTCAATCGCCTTTTCTTCTCTGCAATAAAATGAATTAGTCAGATTTAAATATTTACAAGAGTGAATTCTGAAGCCCTGCCTGTGGCACAAATAACACATATCAGCATAACCTTCAAAGCAAATACAAGCTAACAACTGTTTATTTTGTGGCCTCTTAAACCGCACATTATTGTCTGATGCAGCATGTTTAAAATGCCGTTGGACATCCGTCCCGTCTTGTCTGTTTGCCTCATGTAAGTGACACCAATCACTGTTTTTACAGCAGCACAGAGGAACTCAATCCAGTGGATGACTTAACAAAAATTCCCAGCATTTATTAAGAGGGAAAAGTATGAGAAAGCAGAGCCACTTGTGTAAACTTATCGAGATGGCCCGGGGAACGTGCACAGACACTATTTCAGATTTATACCTGACGCTCATAAAGCTAAATGTGGTTGCCACAGAAATTTCATGCCAATCTCACATTAGCTTTCATATTGTCCTGTTGCTTTCTACAAAGTTCTTGCACAATATAAAGTCTTACTGACAGAAGCACAGGATCACAAACTCGTGAACAAAGGGGGTGTGCCCTTGTGCACTAGTGGTCTGAAGCCGGATTCATGTTCGATGGATGTATCGTACGTAATCGGGCCGTTTCATGCTTCAATTATATTTCCCAACTGTGTTTACATTCTTTCATCTACTGTGCGATACGAGTGATGGTGGTAGGATCAGCCTCACTTCATTACTGAATATGGGACTATTCTGTGCACATTCACTTGCTGTTGTGAGCAGAGGCTTTGCAGTGGAGATGCTTTGTTAGATATGGGTTACTGAAAAGGAGACGATACATGAGCCTTTTTTTTAAGCTTGCATCATGTTGTCTTCACTATCAATAATCTGCAGAAACTTTTAGGAGAAAACACAAGCAGCCCAAGTTGACCAATCTCAGTTCATTCAGTCCCCACCTGGTATCTCTGTAGCCCTGACAGCTGCGGTGTAGCTACAGAGCCTACACATGTAACTGGCACACACAATGGCATGCAATCGCAATATCCCCGGGTCGATTCCGGGTGTTATATGTGATCTACCTTAGTCTCTCCCAACACTTATCTGTCTCTCTGTGCTGTCAAACTCTCAAAATAAAGAGAAGGGAGTACAAGTGATCAGTAGTGTGCGGGATTCTTTGGTTCAAAAGGGTCAATTCTGACCTGATGATGGTGCTTGATGAAAAGTAAGTAATTGCTATAACTATTCGATTTATCGTTTTAGTAATTTTTCTGGCAAAAATGTCAAACATTAGCTGCTTTCAGCTTCTTAAATGTGAGGATTTGCTGCTTTTCTGTGTCATTTCTGACAGTAAATGAAGAGTCTTTGGGTTTTGGACTGTTGGTCGGACAAAAGAAGCAAGTTGAAGACGTCACTTTGGGCGCTGGGAAAGCATTTTTCACAATTTTTTGACATTTTATAGACTAAACGATTAATCGATAATGAAAATAATCGTTACCTGCCCTAGTGATCACAAAAATCATTATCAATTTAAGTTAAGATATCTAACTCTGGAATGTGTTAATGTACAGACAGATCAACTAACTGAAAAACATCTGTACACATTATTATGTACAGCGTGTTTACAAACCAACACAAGAAGAACCGCCAGGCTTCAGCTAAAGCAAACACAACAGCAGAAAGCATCATCATCACTTCTGTCCTTCAGAATCAACAAAACATGGGAGAAAGACTATTGCTGAACTATGTAGATGACATATTGTCTGGTGAGGTCAGAGCCTGTTAACACTCACAGCTGTTCCATCTTGTCTCCTTGGCGTCGGGCGTACGGGCTCCTCTGAAGCTCCACTATCTCAGAGTGCAGAGACATGATCTCATCGTCCAAATGGCTCACCTCTGCCACCTGCAGGACAAACCAGGAATCACCACCATCAGGATTTGTGCTGAGAAACATCAGAGGACGTTTGAATGTTTTTTACGTTTTAAATATTTTGTTACCTGTGCAAAAGCTGCAGATCTTTCCTCGTTCTCCTGCCAGGCTTTCAGCATCTTTTCGGAGGCTTTGGACAAACACAGACAGCTCATCAAAACAAACATCTTGCTCAGTGCTATAAAGATATTCCCACATGTAAATGTTCTCCATTAGAAGGTCAAGTATCACAGCAAACAGCTGCCAGTAAAACACTCACATATGCCATAGTGCATCTGATCGCTGTATTTTTCCAGGTCGTACTGGATGCTGCTCTTGAAGAAGTCCAGCTTGGCCTTCAGCTGCTGAGAGAAGCCGAACATGCTGTTCTTACACCTGGTCAGGTTGGTGTTGTAGCGCAGGAGACTCAACCTGGAGGGGGAGGAAGGGGGACAATGAAGAGTTAGAAAGGTCTGGAAAAAGGAAAAAGCACCACTACAGCAGAGGCCCGGGTTCAGTTCCCCGGGCGCAAAATCACCAGTAAAATGACCAGAACCTGCAGGTGTGAAGCTATGTTGGGAGCACCTGGAGCAGCTGGTGTCAGACACATGGCTGTCCACAGCTTCCCCCAAGCTAACAGCGGCAGTTAGCAGTGACAAGGACCACAGTGTAAAAGAGATCATGGCCATTAAAAAAACAGAAAGCTTTCCCCAGGCCTGGATAGTCCACAGAGGCAACAGACCGTCTCCTACATGCAAATAAAGCACCTTGCATGGATTAGACAGGCGTTATGTAAAATAAAAGGGGTCTACTGTAATTAATATACAACTGACAAGTAAATTATTACTCACAATATTCAATCAAAAATTTTAAAGCTTGCAATACAGTTGTACAGGAATTGTTTTGAAGCGTTTAAAATCTTTTTATGACCTTATTAATTCTATTTAATACCTGTTTTACAATCAAACTAGCAAATGTATGAAAGTAAGATGGAAAACCAGTAGGAACAATATGGCCTAACGTTTTTATTATATTATTATATCACCTTTTTCCAGTACTAACATCACTGTCTACTGCAGACAAGAGAAACTATTTAATTTTTTATTTAATTTCAGACTTCTAAGGCCTATTTTTGAGGAAACTACATTCAGTGCTTTTTAATACTTTTCGAGCCCTGGGCCTGCAGATATCCTCAAGTAAAAAATGTTGAATATACAGACACTCTGGTGTAATAAGAGACAAGATCCACACTCAGTAAACTTGCATATCTTGCACACAGATTTCTGTCCAGATGGGATGGCTATACTGTAAGTTTGTTGCGTCTCCTCCAGCACACATGGAATAACAAACGTTAACAAGATTCTGCCTCTGTGATTTCCTGCACAGAAAATGTCTTCAACATAATTGTAATATTAGTTTGTGGCCATGGCATCCCCTGTGCTTTTTGCTGGTTTGGCTGCCAGTTGAACCCATCACCCCCTACTGCATTAGCAAACACTGATGGCAAAGAAGCAGAATATTAATATTGATTACTGGGACTCGGCCTGCTTAAAAGGGTCAGGTTGAGGTTGAGAAAAACACAAAATGCTGATTTCTTGATTCTTTCGTTAACTTAATATGAATATACCTCATGTTTTTAGATTACAGAAGTCATGTGACTCACATAGCAGCCCTCTGTCCCTGGAAAAGCCTGCTGTAGTCCTCCTTCAGGCCACAGATGTAGCTCACTGCTTCACCCCAAACCTTCTTCAACACAACCAGGGGCAGCTGCGTCTTGGCTTCTTGCACTGCAACATTAAAACAAGACCTGTGACAGCTGCGCTATGTATGGTGTTAAAACAAGAGTGAAGGATGGTGGTCACCACGGTAAAAAATACTTGACAACCTGAGACAGAAAATGTGTGATGAAATGTGTGTAACCTCTGTTAAATATATTCAAATTGAAGCATCAAGGTACATTTAACAGTTTGCTTCATTTCACAAAAACTGTCTCATGATCAGCCTGCATGACTTAAAATAAACTCACCAATAGTGTTGACTTTATCAGGCAGCTGTCTGGCACTGAAGGGACCAGAGTACTTGGTGATGCTCTTGTCAAACAGGTAGACGATGTAGCTATCCCATCCTCTCTACACAGGAGAGAAGACAGTCACCACTTAGACAGCCTGCAAATACCTTTCCTGTCCCTTAAAGAGCATAACAGGGGGGACTCAAAGTCCCTCAGTGCACATAGAAACACACAGAGTGAGTGTGTGTGAATCAGAATACCTGCCCACACAGCCTTTTCTGCATCATTTTAGTTTTTTAGCACTGAGACGAGTCTTTTGCACACTTACTCCTGTCTTTGTAAAGGTTCCAATGGGAGATACTGACTGACTATAAAATAGTTTTTATGCTTTATCAGCAATAGGAAACAGAGAGCTGACAGGACAGAGAGAGAGAGAGAGAGAGAGAGAGAGAGAGAGAGAGAGAGAGAGAGAGAGAGAGAGAGAGAACAAAATATGACAAGGTCTGCGGCTGGACTCTAACTGGGGACGTTGCCAATACATGGTCGGCGTCTTAAACCCCTAAACCACCATCATCAGAATAGTTATGGTTTGGATCTGTGCCAGGTGAAATATAACCTGACTGAAGTTTTCTTCCTATGAGAAACTTGATCTGCAGGCCAAGCTTTCAACACAAAAATACCTTTTAAGGGGATTAGAAGGAAATTACAGCAGTCAATAATGATTTCAAGAGAGTCAACTTACCACTCCGTCTAGGACACACTGTGCGGCGGGCTTCCTGGGATCCAGTGACACTCCCGTCTCCTGCAGTAGCTCCTGGTTCACCACTTCGATCTTGGTCTCGGCCTCGATGCGTTTCTGCAGACTGTGGAGACTTTCGTCCGGAGTCAACTGGAAAGAGTGGACCTGAGCCGTGGTCATGTTCAGAATGTGGACGACCTGCAGAGACACGAGAGAAAAAGCTGTTAGCACAAAGTACAGTACAGTGATTCATCGTTTACTGAAGACCACAACCCCTTAAAAGAGATCCCCACAGATTCTGCACCTCGACTCCAGATGGACAAAATCGATGCAGCAGAACCAGTAAATTAATTCACAATTCTGTCAGTTTTACACTATTTTATTTAGGTAAAGTTCTTGTACGTCTGCTTGTTTAGACAACATTTAACATTTGAGAACTTCTTGCTTCTTTTGTTAAATAGAAAAACAAACCGATTGATAGATATCGGTACAGAAACTCTGCAGTGGTATAGAAACATTTCAAACAAACCCAGCCCTACTGATGACAGAATAACCATCAACATTTTCTCTGCTTCTATCAGTTAACGAGAGAAACATGTACAGTAAATGCTGGTTGACCCAGATACAACTGGCTGAAAATCACTGATGAAAGGCTGTATCTTGTCTTCAGATTAAACTTTAAGAAAAGCAGCTCTGCCAGTGACTCACCTTCATGCTCAGTATCTGCTCCAGCACTTCAAAGCACAGAGGTTTCTTGGTGTCGGGGCTGATCTTGCCTCCTCTCTGGACGGGATCCCACTTCAACATCAGCTGAAGAAGCAATTCCATTGGCTCCAACAGTGTCCTATAAAACAGCAATTAAAATGCGTGCTCAAGGAGAGAACTTGGCACCAAATACTGAGAACCCACAGCCTGTGGCTCAAGTCTATTTTCCTTTCATTTGAATGTAATTTCCCTCCAATGGAAGAGGAAAAAACTGCAACACCCTGTATGAATAGTGTTTGAAGAGATATATTTTTAGCAGTCACGTGGTCCTAACCTGCTGAGATTGTTGGGGTAGGGGAGGTGTGTGGAGAACCGGACTTCTCCGTTCAGGTCCTCTACAGCCATGATGTCTTTTGGACCTTTATTCCTCACTTTGCTGGCCCTGTGGACGACAAGACACAAGATGATGATGATGGACAGTTTTAAAATGATTCCATTACAAGAGTTGAACGATTTTCTATACAAAGCACAAAAGTACAGAGTAGTTTAACATTTTCGAATTTGGTTACACTTCAAAATGGACTTGTTAGTCGTGGAAGATGCTGTTTTATTCCCAGCCAACATTGACACTGAACACTTGTAGATTACTTTAAACATCTCTAGTTATTCAAACCTGCTTCCTTCGCTGTTAGCATTGTGTATGTTGTTGTAATCCCTGTAAATTAAGATCTCCTATGCAAATAGAGTTGCACTGCTCTGCCGCCATGATTGGTCCACTCAACCGTGGGGATCCTCTTGACCGATTGGACCGTTGACCAGAAGAGACAATGGGGCGGCTGTGATTTAATCTGAACAGTCTCCCTCTGTTACGGTGCTTTTTCTTGATTTGGCTCCACCTGCTGGTCCGCTTTATTTTATTGCTTTGATTTTATGAGCTGACCAAAGTCTCCAATATGCTTTCATCTAACAAACGATGAATATCTGGTAAAATAAATCCCTCCTCCACAAAATGCACATCATAATGATTTGCTTATCAGGTCAACTTACCACTGCACAGGTTGAAGGTTGTGCAGGAATGGACGGAAACCACAACTGCATTCAAATACCATGGTGCCAAAGCTCCAGTAGTCCACAGTAACAGTGTATGGCTTATTCTCAAATAGCTCGGGTGCCTGCACAGAAACATGATACACTTTTCTCTGTCTTATAGAACAACACAGTTAATTAGCATTTCTACATTTCATCCTTTGTGAAGGCAGGAAGAAGATTAAAGGATTTCAATACATAATTGGAATGAACTGTAGATTACATAAAGCTATGTGCATCTGAGGATAAAGCAATTATTACTTGTTTGCTTAAGTTTGCTTACCAGGTACTGAAGTGTGCCAACGAAGGAGGTACACAGACTGCCCTGGTCCAGGTCTTTAGCATAGCCCAAGTCAATGATTTTGTGAACCAGCTGTAGAAGAAGAAGTAAATGTAAGACAGTCAAACAAAACAGACACAAAACCAAAAAAGTGTCCGTTTACCTTTCTGTTGATATCTTGCAGCACTATGTTTTCAGGTTTAAGGTCTCTGTGTATGATCTTGTTTTCGTGCAGATACTGGATACCAGATCCTAGAGCGGAAAACAGCAGGTTTAACTGAATGATAAGGCTCTAAAAAAAACACGTCTGATTGAGCGAGCGGCAAGTAGATAAACATTGGACATACCAACATCATTGAGTAATGAAAGCACTTCACTCTCTTTCAAACCGCAGCAGTTTTCAGGTTTGCTCAGCATCTGGAACCCACACAAATACAACTTCATCACATCTGCAGTAAATCTATATTACACGACAGAATGGTGACACAAGTTGATATGCTGCACTACAACTGTTAGAAAATCAGCCTCTTACGACATGCTGATTGTGTCAGGTCATTGTGGTTAAGACATCCATCCTCACTGAAACGCTCTAAACAATAAGAAAAATCTCTTCTCCTTGCATTTTTTCAGGTGGGAAACTACAAAACTACTACAAAATCACAACCAACATCTGGGAAGGAGTGAGACGGACACACTGCTGCATCAAGATGTTGATCAAATCTCTATTTTAAAATCGCAAAGTCTGACAAAATAAACATAAGTCTGATGGCAGGCTTACGTAATTATTTTCCAAAAGCTTTTCCCCCTCATTTACATTAAATGTGAGGAGGGTGGTTTTAGATTTATCCACTCTAGAGGCTGCTTTCAAGTTAAAAAGCACCATTTTCAGGCTTAATGTGGACATATTCTCCGCCTCCTTTCCACGAGCCCCTCACCTTCCTCAGGTCTCCCCTGGAGCAGTACTCCATGGCCAACAGTGGAAGATCATTTAAGGCTATGTGCTCCATTTCATCTGGGACATCTCGGGCTGTCACAACATTGATGTGATTTAACCTGAGTGAGAGAGGAGGAGGAGTCGTTACTACATTACTATTTAATAATGCACAGTCAGTCATCCACTGCTACAATCCCTGCACAATACTTCAGATGTCATATTTCATCTGACTGAATGTCTGCAGGTCCCTTTGGGTAATTAATAACTTATAATAACTGTGAATAAGTATCATCATTATGGTATCGCTGTATAATGACTTTAAATCAATGTGCTAGATAAATAAACTGTCCACACAGGAAGAAGGTGTATAAAAATAAGTCAAACTTTTTCATGATCTGGATTTCTCTGCTCCATCTGTCCTTATTCCTTGGTGTGAGCTCTAGACGGCACATTTTCACAGCTAGTTTTTCATTTGTTTCCTACAAAACAGACAGCAGAAATTCCATTATCATACCACACCAGCACATACAAGCATACCCAAAAATAGCAAGTTTGTGTGTAGTTTTGGAGGAGATCTTCCCCGTATGTCTTCATAAAATGGAGTAATTTATTAATCCAAATAGGAAGTAGGGTTACAGTTACATTATACTGGTTATTTTTCTTCCTTTTTTAAATGAGGTTTAGTGTCACAATGTCAGGGTTGTTTGGCTCCAAACTCACATGATGTTGGTAAAGATAAACATGGGCAAAACCGCCAATTCCCAGCCTCTCTTTCAGCTCCCAGTCTCCGCAGTTCTGGTTCTGCCTGAAGGGAGGTTTCTCCATTGTTGTAGCACGAGCTGGACCAAAGTGTAGAAATAACGTTTACATGACAGCAACACAAACATCAACAGAGCTGAATTATAATCTGTATAATTTATTTTCAAGGCACAAGCTGATTGCGATCTTTGAATTTCCTCCTAGCTAAATAAAACTATCAAGCACAGGGATAGTGCTACGTCCTGGAACAACTGTCAGGCTAATGTCAGATTACATCGATATCTGCACAACACCGATGTTAAATTAACGTTTAGTTGCGATGTGGCACAAGTGACCTGTCTATTCTGACACATAACATATTTAAGCTAAGATAGCAGGTATGAAAAATATACTCACAAAGCAAATTGTTATTTGTGTTGGCTACGTTGGCTAACAGCTAGCTAACGCTACATCAACAGTTTAGCCAACCAACAGCAGACCTATACGTTCCAGGAAATAGACGGTGCCATCCGCTAGCATTAGGAAATGAAGGCTTCGACGCCAGTTAAGCGACGTTTTAATAAATGTTTCCGTGATGAGCTGCTGGTACAGCGAGTTTTGAGACTTACTTCGTGTTTCTATGAAAGTGTCATGAGCCGTTTTCGGTAGAAATGTGTGCTGTCGTGCTGTTTTCGGGTCAATGCAGCACCGTGAGAGTGTGTACTTTCCTGCGGGACGTCACCAGAAACCCCGGCTGTGGTTCTTGAAAATGAAACGGAGGCGCGTTCAACAACACTACCGACGCTAAAAGTGTTTAACAACCACTAAACAACGAAATTAAAACAATAAATACCAACATATAGATTATACATTTTAATCATATGTCACTGCCGCTTATGGCGGCAGTCAATAGTCGTGTTTTCAATCATTTTGTCAGGTAGTGGTAGAGGTTGTACATCAGAATGTCACACTTCGTTTGAGCTATTTATCTCAAACAGTTGCATAATTTATCTATACAGTGGTGGAATAAGTACTCAGATATTTTGCTTGAGTAAAAGTAGCAGTACGACAGTGTAAAAATACTCTGTTACAAGTAAAAATCATGAGTATTAGTGTCAAAATATACTTAAAGTACATAAAGTAAAAGTACTCATTATGTAGAATGGCACATTTCATGTATATTATCTTAATGTATTATTAATTATTAATGCATTAATTAATGTGTACATCACTTCAGTGTTGCAGCTTGTAAAGGTGGGGCTAATTTTAACTACTTAATATCCTGCTGGGTAGCTTAATCTATAATAATACATCATAATTGATATGTTGATTATATTTTGTATTAATGGTCTGAATCTGCAAAGTAACTAATAACTATATGTAGTGGAGTAAAAAATACAGTACTTCCCTCTGAACGTAGTATAAAATGGAAATATTCAAGCAAAGTGCAAGTACCTCAAATGTGTACAGTACTTGACATAAATGTACTTTGTTATTTTCCACCACTGTTTGTTTGTGGTGTTCTTGGTAAGCCTTACTTGATGATCATTGTTATATTTTGTTATATTTGATAGAATAAAAATAATGTATGTAACTGTAGGTTCTATCCACACACAGCCTTCAGGACTCTAAAGGTAAACAGACCATTTCCTCCTTAAAGTGAACATGCCAGCCTTCCTAAACTCACCATTCAAACTCATTTTGAGTATTTGGATCCATCACATACAGTATAAATCACATCACTATGGGCTGGAGGAAGAGTTCAGATCATTTACTCAAGTCTATGGAGCCCAAAAGATGATCTTTATTTTTTATCTTGTGGGCACAAAAGGCTGGATTACCAACCAGGCAAAATATGGGTCCTGTATTTAATAGAACACACAAGATATTGATCCATATATTGTGCGCACAGGTAATAATTTGTGAGTTTACGATTGAAAAAACATATTTGAAGATTTTGGGAGCCCTGTATAAGTAAAAGTAACAATTTTCATTACAAGTAATCGTCTTGCAGTCAAAATTGAACTTCATACATCAAAATGTAGTTAAAATATCTAAAGTAAATATTCATTATGCAGCAGAATGGCCCCTGTTAGTCATGTGTTATTGGGTCATTATTGCTGATAAAGCAGCATTTTAAAATTATAGGTGATCAAGATGGAACCAGTTTTACATTGACACTGTATTTAAATGCTCATTATTTTAAAAATCTTTATCTGCAGCTGCCAAATAAATGTAGAGGAGCTCCTAAATGTTCTTACCTGAGTAAATGTACTTAAAATGATGTTCGGACACAGATAAGCTTCCAAAACACTTTTTATTTTCATCTTCTATGCCTCCCAAAATGAGAAGCTCACAAACAACATTTCCTCGGTGAGTTTTAACAAGGCAGTGACACATGTACGTATAGCTCACTGTATGTGTAGCGTAAAATGAACATTGCCTCGCCTGCACCAGTCTAAAAAACACTGAGATGGGATCAGATCAGACCTCTACATGTAAAAAGATTTGTATGAGCTGGCCTCAAGTCTCTAAAACACAACAGCATACAACAGCGTTAAATATTCCTTCATTCACATTGATAGAAAAAAATAAAAATAAAATGACCATGAGCTCAAGGACAGGAAAAAAAATGTCGACCTACCTTATATATTAACCCTTCATTTAGTACTCTAACCATAATAAAAATGAACGCAGGCCATAATATCTCATGCTTTATTTACATTCAGAAATGAGGCTTTTCGTGGGCAGAGGTGGAAACAGTACACGAGTGCAGTGCACGTTTTAAAAAGGACAGTTTAGCCCAAAACTGCTGCACTGCAGCTTTAACAGAGGTGTTCCTGCGCTGCCAACGCAGTACAGCGGGGTGACTTTCACTCGAGCATCACAGAGCCGTCACCAGGGGAACCAACCATTTCCATGCTAACCAGTGCCATGGAGATCCTGCAGCTGCTCTTTGATGCAAGTGAGTGGTGACAACACATGGGGGGGGGGCTTGGAGACTTTGTCAAGGTGGAGGATCTGAAGAACTGCATCCATGCGTACTGTATGGAGTATTTAGAGAACATATCAGCAGAATTATGTTTCTGCGCTCTTTGGAGTTGATTTGATTCAGTTACAGGATCTGGTTTTGGATCTTATGTCAGTGCACTCTCCAGGTATTTATTACAAGGACTGGGTACTTTTTATTTCTTCCAATTTATATTGATTTTCAAGGTTCAAGGTTAATTTATTTATAACACAAGGTTGTACAACGAAATGCAAGCTGTAGTCCATTCATGCTACACACACACACAAAAACAACAAACAGAAAACTATTATTTGTTGTGGGCTTTTTCGGTTGAATGATCCAATATCAATTCTTAAAATCCCAAGAAGGATCTGTGTGATTATTTCTATTATTGATGAACCTGCAGGTTATTTTCTCGATTAATTGTTTAGTCTGTGAAAATGTTCCAAAATAGTGATAAATGCAATTTCTAAACATCTTTAAATTTCTTCTTTTGTCTGATCAACTATCCAAAATCCAAACAGATTTCATCGACTGTCGAATATGTCAAAGAAACGTTTGGAGAAGCTGGAACCAGCAAACATTTGGCATTTTTGCTTTAAAAAAAATGACAGCAAAGATTAATCGATTATCAAAATACTGTCGGTGCAGATGAATTTCCTTTTGATCGACTTGATTGACGTCTGAGATTGATTCATTCTTGACCTTCTTGAAAACAGCAGGTGATGAAAAAGAAAATTTGAAGAAATGCATTTTCATAAGAACTGGATTGTCAAATTTGTGCTAAATGATATGTGCAGGCTGAGGTTGCATGTGGAAATCAAATGATTATAACGTCCACAGAAAAATCATTTTCAGCCAAAAAACAACATAAATAAAAAGATATTTAAGATTCCGGGGAAGAAATCTGAGAAGTGCTTTAAAATGTATGCAATATTGGTGTTTTTATCTGAATATTCAAGAATGACTTCTTCCCCTCAGTAGATCATGAATAGCACTCAACATGAGTCCGGCTGCTCTTTGATAGAGTCAAACACTATTACTACACACGGAGCTGCAACATCAAGTTACACAACATGAACCTTCTTTAAAACCACCATGAAAAGTGACTGAAGAAAAAAGGGGAAGTGCAGACAAGAAAAGCAGAGGATGAGATGACACATAGAGGAAAATAGTGATTATTTTCATTATTGATTAATCGCTTGCTCAAACAAACGTCAGAAAGTAGTTAAAAACGGTCTTTGAATCGGTTCTTTTGTCTAATTAACAGTCCAAAACCCAAAGATACACAGTTTTACTTTCACATAAGACAAAAAAAGAAGGAAATACTCATAATTAAGAAGCTGGAACTGGAGGGATGTTTGGCATTCATGCTGACTTTCTGTCGATCGACTAATCGATTAATTGACTAATCGTTTCAGCTCTTAACTGCAGGCAGAGCGTGATTAGAGAGGCAAACACTATGATATGCTTCCGGCTGAAATCAAACTACACGTTTAGAGGGAAGTGATGCTGGATGGAAGAAGCGTCGGACAGCAGCATGCACACACACATTCACATACAGCGACACACACACACACGCACACTCAAACAAACACACACACAAACATCCAGAGTTAACACAAACAGGTGTTTATGCTGATTTAGCCCTGCAGTATCCGTCCCCCGTCCTCAGGTGAGCGGGTGACGCCATGCATATTCACTGCAGGTGCAGCAGGTGTGTGTGTGTGTGTGTGTGTAAGAAATGTTGACAGCGCACTGCAGCTGCTCAAGGTGTCACTTTTAAAGCCTGAGTAGAAAATGGCTATACATCAATAACGCTATGAGGTGCATATGGCTACCAAAATCACATGATTATGGTATTCAAACCAGCCCACACCCTCCTTAATGAGTTTTTTTTTTTTTACATTCCTCACCTTTTTCATGCATCTCTGACAACAGTATCAACCCTGATCCCTTTAAAGTCATGCTATAAGGTCATAGCGAACCATGCGCTGTCTTTGGAGTACCTCCCACGGTAGCTGAAAATCCTCTCTTTTCACTACCACGTGGCGAAATCCTGTCTCAAACACCCTTTGATCACTTACTAATACTCTGATAGGTACATAGGCGTTACTATAATACTCATATTGTGCTGAATTATTACCACCATGTAAGAAAAAAACAAAAACAACACGTGATTATCGTGTAGCGCTTTCGGGACAAAGAAGAAGAAAATGTCAACTTTGAGTTGCACCTAATGCATCTTCACAACAGCGTGTTGAATATATTGTAAATATACCGTCATATATCCTACAATATAAGCTGATGGCGCGTTATATATACAACACATCCTGGATGTTTACAGAGAGTATGGGTAACATATTTCCTTTTTTATATTTTCAGTATCATATTTCATCATACACTTGATACACACAGGTGGAATAGGTTCAACATCAACAAACTGACTGTAAAATACTGTAAAAAGATTGAAAAAACAAGAACATTCAGGGTCTGCCTGGTGAGTGTTAAAATAGGGTTTATAAATGAGAGGCTATAAGTACAGACAAAGATTACACATGTTGGCTATGGCACCGGCATGAGGAGAAGGACTAAATGACCCCAGAGAACAACTTTGCTGCCTCAAAGTAGTAAAAGGCCTAAAAGAAGCAGTGCTGGATGCAGGCATGCGGATAACTGGAGAAAACAACTTTCGGCCAAGAAGTAGAAAGAAGAACAGAAGCACACCACGGGACAGAAGCCAAAGCAACCTGTTCAAGTAGAGCAAAAAAAAGACCTCTCTCGATGAGATGCAGCTGCTGCACATCAGGAGCACTGTGAACTTCTACTGACGTTGTTGCCTCTAATCGGTGACTAGAGAGAAGAGGAGGGTCGAGCTGCACCACCTCATCGACACACCCTCAACACTTCATCACTACGTGTTGTGCACAGTCCATAGATTCGACTTGGTACCACCTTCAGTGAAATATGTACAGGAGCGAGAAAGCTGTAATGTCCGGCTCCTGCGTGGAATGTGAACACACCGCGGTGAAATAAGGAGCTGGAGTGTGATGGCTCCGCGCCACAAGTCCAGTAAATATTACAGCGCTTCAGATCAGAGTGGCGGTAGCAATTCAACTGAAATCAAATCATCAGTCGTCTTAAAATGTGATGTTTTTAAAATGCGTTAACGTGTTTGGTCCCAAAACAGAGTGAAAGGTCAAGAAACAAGGTGGGAGAACGTGGTCGGAGAGGTGCCTCGAAAGAACAAAAGGGGGAGAAAAGGAAAGGATGCTGGATGTACGTCCCTGTCTGGTGCCCTGTTCATGTATAAGCACCCTCTTCATCTCACTGCACAGTTCAGGCTGCTGCTGCACCCAGCGAACGTTCTCAAAGACACCTCGTCTCCGCAGACCTGTGACCTCCCAGCTGTTCCTCCCACCTCCTGCACCAACGTCCTCGCTGGTGTTTCCCAGCCCTCCTCTGTTAGACGAGAAGATTGGGGTGCCGGGTAGGGCGTCGTGGTTTGGGGGAGGGCGTGGGGTATACCCTCACTCCTGCTCCCCCTTCAAGCAGAGCTCCAAACCCTCCTGGATCTCAAATAAAAACCTATGCAGGGAGACAGCCTGCCGCTGGCAGTGCAACGCTGTGCCGCTCCCGGCGCCCCCGCCCCGTCTCACTTCTTGACGGCTTGCCGGTAGCTGTGTCTCTGGCCTTCCTGTCGCACCTTGCTGCTGCAGCCGCTGGCTTTGCTGCTGTTGCCCCCGTCCCTGGTGCTGCTGGCCTGGCTGATCTGGCTGGCCTGGCTGCTGTCCTGCAGCGTGGGGCTGGAGTGAGCCCTCTGCAGCCCGTTGTCCTCCAGGAGCTGGGACTCGAACACAGACAGGTCATCTTCGCCGCTCCGGATCTTAGCTCGCAGCAGCATGACGTAAGTCGCGTACCGTGTTTTCTATAAAGTGTGTGAGAGAGACAGACAGGAGAGATTCAGGATTGGACAACTGAGAGAGCTGCAGCTGTAATAACGATTTAATGCTTGACTGCCTTTCCCATTCTTTCTTTCTCTGAGTCCAGCTCACCTCAAACTCCAGATACTCATCTCGCTGGCGGTACTCTTCCAGCTCGCGCCCTTTGACCTTGCGGTCAGGAGGGTAGGAGCGCAGCTCAGCCAGTTCAGTGGAGAGGGATCTGAATCGGGTTTCATGGGATCTGACCTGCTCCTCCTGTAAAGCACAAGGTCAACACTGACATCAGGAGGGAGAAGAAGGAAATAATAAACACCTGTCGTCTTTAATTACCACTAGGCTACAGCGACACCCGTCCAATATTCTTGTTAGAAGAAGAAAAAGATCTCGTTGCACTGAGAAACTGAGCACATATTATCTGACGATGGCAGTCATACACTCTCATCAGTCTGTTTACTGATGTTACTTATTAAAGTTGTGTCTTGAGCTGTGCTTCCACTTTCACTTCCCAACAGATCGACATGAGGAATGAAATGCCTGCAATCACAGCCACTAGTGGCCACTAGTAATATATTACATTTGTGTTAAGTGGAGTGTTTATTCATGAAAATTTAATTCCAATTACTCTGCCATTATGCTGTGAAGAATTACGTGTCAACCCTGTTTGAAAATGGCTGCACAGAACAGATCATTATTTTAATTCTGAAAGATTTGTATCGGCATGCTGTAATGAATTTCACAGGATCCTGGACTTGACTCAGACCAGGTTCAGCCCCCCGCTGAGAACTTAGCTGTTAACATCAAGATACCTCAGACAGCTTTGACATCGTTCCCGGCAGCAGCGGCCGGCTGAACTTCTTCTGGGAGCCGATGGCCGCTGGGAAGGGAGGAGCTGAGAACATGGCGGCCACCGTGTTGATCCGTGTGATCCAAGACTGCATCTGCTCCGCGTTCCTGCGATGGGTGATACACGCCCACACATGCACACACACACACAGACACACATGCACACAACAAACACACAAAAAGCAATTACAAACAGATCTTAAACTTATCAGTTCCTCTACATAGGGCTCTCATCAGCACGTTGCTAGCTTACAACATCAAAGGGATAATTATCAGAGAACTGCAGCCTCGCTGTTGACAGAGAAATTATTTTGGAGCCAATTAATGCATGAGAGAAAAGGGCCTGTTTTACACTAACAGACCCATTAGGGGCCCATGAGAAATATCAGATTGAATCAGACAGCCTTGCTTAAATCCCCGGGGAGAGACAGAGAGAGAGAGAGGAGGAGAGAGACAGAAAGAGGAGAGAGACACAGAGAGGGGTACAGTATCTGGGACAAATGCAAGCTGCAACTGGAGCACAGAGCCTGTCCTCCTGGGGGCTGAAACATGTGGCCACTCATGTGCCACTTCCTGGATCCTGATAACACACACACACACACGCACACACACACCTCCACCTTGCTCTTAACATTCACCATACATACATCCTGTTCAACATGTGCGCGTAGCATTGATCCGTGTGTGCTCTCAGCATGTGTTCTGCACGCCGTGTGCGCAGCTGGTGCTGCATGTTGTTAGCTGAGGTTGGATGCTCAGCTGGCCAGCCACAGCTACGCTACATGGCCAAAAGTATGTGGACGCCATTAGTATTACACTCATATGTGACTGCTGCACATGTCATTTCAGAAACTCTTCCGGTTTCAGGCGTTCCAGCAGATGTTTGATCCTGGCTGGCTGCAGGGATTTGCTCCCATTCAGACACAAAGAGCAGCAGTGAGGTCCAACACTGATGTAAGTGATCAGGTCTGGCTCTCTCAATGATCCAAAGATGTTGGATAGGGTTGAGGTCAAGTTCCTCCACACCAAACTAAGAAAACCATTGCTTCATGGAGCTGGCTTTGTGCACGAGGGGATTGTCATGATGAAACAGGAAAGGGCCTTCCCCAAACTGTGTGTTTACATGCACATAAGTAACCAGTTTACAGTCGGCCTTCTCCAGCAAGCTGATTTCTTAAGTTACATGTAAACGAGGTACATATAAATCGAGGCAGAGGATTAGAGAAACCTGGTTTCGACAACTAGAGAATGCAGATTTCTTGGCCATGCAATCAGGTTTCTAATCTGCATTTTACGAGACTGCAGACAGGAAAGCTAACAGCTGAGTGTGTGGATGAAAGGAGAGATAGTGACACAGAGCGGTGCTTCCTTGTATTTGAAATTCTTCTGTCCAAAGTCCGACTAAAAACAGAACTAACCTCAGTCTTAATGAGTCCGTTTCTGGCACTGAACGTTTGACTGCTTCTTAAATTCAGACTCATTCATGAGGAAAAGTGCCGCTCTGTCTGTCTCCAAAACAAGGTCAGGGGTGGGGGAGAAATCTGATTACAGATGTGCTGCATGTATACACAGATTTACAGTAACCTGGTTACTTGAGTGCATGTTACAGCACTGATTGTATGCTGTAGCATTAACATTTCCCTTCATCATTCATCAACCAAGGGGCCCAAACCTTGAAAAACAGCTCTAGACCGGAACGCACACAAATAAGAATAAGGACTGGGGTGTCCACATACTTTTGACCACATACTTCAGTTTGGACAGAGGCTACAGGTCAGAAAAAGAAACATGACTCAAGCAGTGAGCTTGCAGTCAAGATAAGACAAGGGTCCATCTCTGCTGATTAAAGTTTGGTGTTTTCACATTGAGTTTGGTTTGAATTTTAAGGTCGGCTGCGTACATGCTACATACCGGAGTGTGTGTGTGTGTGCGTATAACTCCCTCTATATTCTTTCAGCTCAGTGAGAAACATAAAACAGGACTCACGGTGCCTGGAAGAGATAGACCCTCCAGTCAGCGGTCCGCAGGTAGAAGACGTTGGGCCTCTTGCTGTAGTCCGACGCCTTCATGGCCAGAGAGTGGTGGATGGACACGGCGTTCTTCAGGTCCTCCTCAGAGAGCTGTTTATCAGGCCTGTATTCCCCCTGGCGTGACAATTAAAAATAAGATTATGATTAACACCAAGGGGTCTCGGGGGCGAGCTGACTGAGAACATATGTTATTGGAGAAGTGGCGAGACAGTAAGGGGTTGCATGCAAACATTAGCTACTGAAAACAACTGATTATTACAAATCTGTGGAAGTGGGAGGTGACCATGATTTATATTCCAACAACAAAAACAACTTAGTTTCAAGTAAGGAGCAGTTTTCACCCTCAATGGGGGTCTCTGATCTTAACGGATCCAGTGCTGGACTAGAGAACATTAGGGCCCGGTATTGATTAAAATACTAGTGCCGGTACAAATACCACAACAATAATTTTCTTTTTTTGGATACCTCACTTGATGTTTTGCCACCACACAGAAAAACGTAAACATAAAAAAATGGCTGCCTCCATGAGAGAAATAAACATTAAGAATAACATTTTAGAAGAATGTTTCATGACTGAAGAAGGGATAATGTTCATTTGACACAAGAATAAATAATCATAACAACAAATAAAGTACACAAAAACTTAGAAAAGTCTCCTTAAATGAGGAGTAAATTTGCTATAAAGTGATCGTCATTTTTCAAATCCTTTTCAGTAACAAGAACAAACCACCCTTTTTTCTGATACCTTACTTTGAGAAATACAAAAGTTTTTTCTGCAAAATCCCTTCTTTATTTAACAAAAGAAGTCAAACTTCTTAGGTGTTAAATGTCTAAACATAATCAGATTTAAGAGAGTCTAAAATTGGCTAAAATTTTGATTTAAGTAAACGAGACTGAGCAGACATCTGATGCCAACTCTTCAGTACATAACAGTTTGATACTCGGTGCTACGGTTTGATACCCAGCACAAGACAACAAAACTACAACATCCGCTTGAACAATGTTGTATTTTTCTCTCTATTCAGGGGGAAGTTGGCGTGACAGTGGCCTGTTATGCTGGCAGAGGTTTCCCAAATCTGTATGGCTCCTCTGCACCGTGATTGGCCGGCCTGGACATTATGTCAGAGCACCTCTTAGACACACGTAAACAGGAAATGGGCTCAATTAAGTGACTCCCTTGGAAAGATTGCTTGATGAGTCGTCACTGCGAAGATGTTTTTTTTTTTGTCCCTGATGTTTTGTTAAAGTAAAGCGTTTTGGGGATTGTGTATAAGCAGGTGACACGATACAAAGAACATCTTTGTTATCCACCGTGGGGATAAAGATCCACCTTCTGTTCCACATTTGTTTCTGGCATGAAAGTAAAACAGAGCGTTTATGGAGATGCATTCACCCGTTATTTTAAAGGCTGAATTATGAATATTAAATAGTAGCTGTTACAAACTACTTCTCACGCAGCCTTTAAGACGTTTTTTTTTTTTTCACTTGCACAAGTATATACAGTATATATACATATATATATATATATATACACACTGTAATAATGTGAGTGACTTACCTTTTGCAGATAGAGAATTAGCCCTTTTAGGATGGCATAGAAGGTCTTCCAGCCTCTCTTCCCTCTTGGTGCTGTGAGGAGGAGAACAGGTGTAGTTATGGACACAGATACAATAACATGCAGACAAATGCAATGAACCTCTCCCCAAATTATGAATAAAAAAAACAATACAAAGAAAAATGACAAAGCATTACAGCGGCGTATTATGCTTTTGTAAAAGATCTACTTTAATTTAGTGTTCTCTGCTGTAGGGACAGTTTTGGATTTAATGGCGATGAATTAAAGTGAAAGATGCTCGTGGATTCTGCCTTTTTTCTTTCCTTGAATTGAACTTTACTGTCGGTGCAGCTAACACCACACAACAGTTTGGTTTTGGTGACTTGCAGGTAAAAAGACGTCCAACTGTGTTTTAGATTATAACCTTTATTTCAACTGCACTTCTATGACTAATGTTGCAGTTTCTGCAGGATCTCCTGGTTGCATAAAAGCTCCACACAAGCGGTTAAAAAGTAAAATCAGTGTTATGCACGAGTTTTAAATTGAGATGCTACTGCAGTAACGGCGGCTTATTTACTCTCACCTTCAATCCGGATTCATCTATTATAGTCTTGATACTTAACACCAGTGGTGGAAGAAGTATTCAGATCCTTTACTTAAAAAAGTAGCAGTACCGCACCGTGAAAATACTCTATTACAAATAAAAGTCCTGCATTCAAAACCTTACGTACGTATTATAGGCAAAATGTACTTAAAGTATCAATGTACAGTAAACTGGTCCCTGTTTCTGGATTAATATTCCTGCTGCATTAATGTGGATGTTGCATTTTACTGCTGCAGATGTTTAAGGTTGAGCAAATTTTAACCGCTTTATATACTGCTGGCTAGTTTAATCTACAGCAATGCATCATGGTCTATAAGATCATCAGATGTTTGTAGCTTAACGTTTCATGAAAAACAGAGAAACAGCCCTGTTTTTTTCAGCTTTGTGACGATGCGTTTTCCAGCTGATCCAAGTTTATTCATCTGAAGAAGGAGGAGGATTTTCTCAACACATAAAGAAACACTTCATCCTTCAGTTTATCACATACATTCATATTTTGAGATATGTGGTTTTCACTGGACAGGAAGGTGTGAAACTTTGTAATCTGAAAAGTAACTAAAGACAAATGTAGAGGAGCAAAAAGTACAATATTTACCTAGTTGCATAAAATTGAAATACTCAAGTAAAGTGCAAGTACCTTGAATTTGTAGTATGTACAGTACTTGAGTAAATGTGCTTAGTTAGATTCTGCCTCTGTATTATCATACAGTATTACTGGGGATGTGTGCTGCAACATTTTAGGTAAGCGAAGATTCAGCTGAGCAAACTGTATCTGCTGATGACGATCAAAGAAATTGTTTTGTCAACTTCTGCTTCAAAGGGCGAGAATGAATTTTAGTGTGAACGAGAGGGTCCGATTTGAGGCGTACTTCTCTTGCCGTCTGAGTCGGCGTGGACTTTGCGGACCAGGAACCCGTTCTTGTACAGCAGCATGCCGGATGGCTCCGACCCGTCCGACAGGGGCTTCCCGCCGCTGCCCACCCGCTTCATCGACCGGGAGGCGGTGGAGTCACACAGGCTGTCCCCGAGCTCCGAAAACGACTTCCGCAGCTCTTCCTCGTCGCTATGGAGACAACAAATAAATAAATAAATAAAAACAAGACTCCATGGTGATCAACACTTATGTGTCACGTCTCATTAGCAATAAACACATCATCATTCATCCTGTCCACTTGCCTCTCACTGTGTGCTCGTTACACAAGGAACAAGAGGTCCAGAGACTTCACACACTTTCACACACAAACTTTCATTTCATGCAGCACACATGAGTAATAATATCGCCGTCCTCTGCTGGCGCCTTGGCAGAGCTTTTTGTTGCACAGGACATTTACAAAGCATCATGTGTCCTGGGGTGGGGGGTGGGGGTGGGGTGGGGGCTGAGTGAATGAAGCTGCCTTCAAAGCTTTAACTGTGTGTTTTCCTTCCTGCTCTCCTGAGAAGAAGTCCACTCTCCTTGATCAAAAAAGCACCAGAGCAAAAGAGTGACAGCATCTATCTTAAAACAGGGGCATCACTGTTGCTCCTCCTCCTCCTCCTGATGAAGCCTCATAGAGGTGAGGAGGACTGCTGTTCCTTTACAGACTCACGCAGCACCAAGAAAAGGTGAGAGAGAGGAGGCATTTGTGGATAGTTTAAATCTCAAATTATCAGAAACAAGGATGAATGGTGCTAACATACCTTATAGCACAGTAATACAACAGACAGTCTCAGTGTTCATTTATAAGCCAACGTGGAAGAGAAGTCCTTTAAGTGCTCAGACAGAACGTCAGCTCTGTCTGCTGAGGATGTTCGTGTGATACAATCCAAATCCTTTTCTCTTATTTGTATTCTTGCTACCTGATGCAAACTTTGTATTGTTGCCTTTTGTAAAGCACTTTATTGTAATTCAGAAAACACAAACTTTATTATGATATTTTATTATAGCTGGACTAAATTGAAGGCCATGCTTTTTTCCGGTTTGGCTTTGGATAGGGGGCAGATATTCTGTCCCCTTTTGTCCTTTGAATCCCTGATTTAATTCTTTATATATTTATTTTCTTTCTATTTTCATTTTGTCTGCTTCCTGTTTCCCTCCTCTTCTGATTCTATTGTTTACAGTAATATTGATGTTTAGAAGATGAAAAATGCATTGAATTCTCTATTTATTCCCCCTCCTAATTTGTATTTTATATGCATCTTATATGTTTGTCTACTGGCCCCCTTTTTCTAATTTTAATGTGTTTTATTTATTTTATCACTGTTTTATTACCAGATCTGCTGCAATCTGGGAAGAAGTTTTCCTGTTCAATGAGGGATTATTACTGAGACCTCAGGTGCGCTAACTTTCAGTTTTATCTTCAAATAAAGTGGTTTAGAAAATCTGGTTTAACTGTAAATTTGCCTACAACCTGTCTGATCATCAACTTTATCATTACTGATAGGAATAAGAAAATAATGGGTAGGAAATAAACTGACTCACCCTTAAATTCTAATTAAAAACTGGTCAAAAGAAAGCGCCAGCTCACCTAAAGTCTGAGTCTGGAGCTCTGACGTGTCTCAGAATATAATGTAATGTACCAGACTTCGTTCTTTATTAAGTGCGTTTTCAGGCTCAGAGTTGCTGCTGGTGGAAGTGAAGTTTCGCTCGTTAGGATCGGGCCTCGAGGAGCCGGCTTTGGAAATGAGGATTCTGATGAGCTGCTGGGTTCAACTGCTGCTTTAACTGCTCTCATGTGCACGGTGTGTGTGTGTGTGTGTGTGTGTGTGTGTGTGCATGGTGTGTGTGTGTGTGTGTGTGGATTCCCTGCAAAACAAGTCTCTTTTCTCTCTTTTTATCCAAAAAGTGATCAGTACATTTATATTTTTGTTGTAATCTGGATTTCTTACCCCACCCAAATACTGTTTTTATCTCATATTCTTGTCTATTAACCTCTTTTTCTATTTTCAATGTGTGTCATTAGTGTTTTAATGCCAAATTTTAAACATTTTATCATCCAATTCTGTTTTTATCTTACTCTATATTCTTGTCTACTGTGTGTTTTACTTATTTTATTACCATTTTAAATGTTTTATCCTCTATTTTAGTTTGTATAATCTTATATTCTTGTTTATTAACCACTTTTTCTACTTTTAAATGTGTTTTATTTATTTCATTACTGTTTTAATACCAATTTTTAGACGTTTTATCATCCATTTTTGTTTTTATCTTATATTCTTTTTAATTTTTAAATGTGCTTTATTTCTTTTATTACTGTTTCAGGACCATTTTTTATATGTTTTATCAGTTTTTAACTCTATATTTTTGTCTACTAGTTATTATTGCCCTTTTTTAAATGTTGTATCTTTATTATTTGTGTATCCGTCAGCATTTCTTTTCATCTGTTTGTTAAAATCCTTGTAAACCTCTGCTTTTAAGTACAAATAAAGAGTATTATTTGGATATATATCACAGTATATTATAAATAATGTAAGTTAGAGAGAATATGTATTTGTGTTGTGTTTGAATGACAGACAGTACTTCCTATACACGTTGCCACAGCGGTGCTAATCCCATTCTCTTCTAAATGATCTCCTACAATGCCACAGTGCCACTGTTTTGGTGTTTTTAAAGGGATTTGTCACATTAGGAGACGATAGATGCTTTAGGCTACAAACACAGAGTGTCTCTGCATCTGCGTAGTGAGGTATCATGGCAATTCCACTTGTTACCTCACCAGGCGGCACCCATGCAAAAGTTCAGCCTGAAAATAGAATAATGGCTGGATGCCGAACCCCCCCGAGACCACGCTATGAGTAACCAACAGTACATAACAGCAGTTAACCCCGTGCAGGAGCCGGAGAGAGAAAGGGAGGCAGAGACGGAGCCAATGAGCATGTAGCCTGTTGCCTGGTAACTGCCGGCCTGCATGAATCCCATTCTACACAGAGACAAGGTGGAGAGGAGCTAGAGAGAGTGGGGGGATGGATGGAGGAGAGAGAGAGAGGAGGAGAGGAGAGGAAAAAAAAGACAAAGCTGATCCTTCTCAGATGGCAGAACATTATCCACTATAATATGAGTGAGAAAGGAGGAAAGGAAACGAGAGGAGAGGAGAGGAAAGGTTACGAAAAGAAAAGAAATTAAAAGAAAAGGAAGGAGAAAAGGGGGAGAGGAGAGGAAAAGAAAAGAGAGGAAAGGACAAGGAAAGACAGAACAAATACAGGCAAGAAAAGAAAAGAATGAAAGGAAAACAAGAAGAAAGAACAGGAGAGGAGAGGAAAGGTAAGGGATAGAGGAAAAGAAAAGAAAGGAAAGAAAGACAAATACAGGAAAGAAAGAAAGTGAAAAGAGAGGAAAGGACAAGTAAAGACAGAACAAATACAGGCAAGAAAAAGGAAATTAAAAGAATGAAAGGAAAGGAAACAAGAAGAAGGAACAGGAGAGGAGAGGAAAGGTAAGGGATAGAGGAAAAGAAAAGAAAGAAATGGAAAGAAATGAAAGGAAAAGAGAGGAGACGAGAGGAAAAGAAAAGAAAGGAAAGAAAAATACAGGAATGAAAAGATAAAACAGGCAAGAAGAAAAGAATGAATGTAAAATAAACTAAAGAAAAAGAAATGAAAGGAAAAGACAGAAAAATACAGGCAATAAAAAAGGAAAAGAAAAGAAAAGAGTGAAAAATATTGGAAACAAAAGGAAAGGAAAAGAGAGGAGAGAAGAGCAGAGGAATAAGAAAGGGAAACAAGAAAAGAGAAAAGGAATAAGAAAGAAAAGGAGAGAAAATACAGAAAAGGGTGTCGATATGAAGAAAAGACGGCTGAACAGGTTGGCCAGATGAAAGAAGTGCATGCTGGGATCTTTGTGCTGACGTTGCTGCATCAGTAGCCGATGGAAACAGATTTGCTCTGTTTCACCTGTGACACCGAGTCACTGTACCAAACGGCAGAAACTCCCAAAACACAGTGAAGTGAAAGAGGACGTTAATTCATCCAGACACACGGAGAAGCAGCCTCATTCACAGAGGACGCACTTTTATTTCAATTCTTTATTTTTACCTTTATATCATCCAGAAAAGGGCTTATTTTTAAAAAAGATGTGATTGTTTTACTGTATTTTTTTGAAAGTACTAATTTATAATCTGATATGTAGAGACTTCATGCGCCTCTCTATTGTTTAATATGGATATAAGTGCTAATAGCATACATGATTCTTTTCTTTTCTAAACGGGTTTTTCCACAAAACTCTTCTTCTCGCTAAACAAAAGTAGCCAAAGTTCTCAAATGTAAAATGTTTTCTAAACACAAGCATCTGTACAGGAACTTTGCTTAAATAAAATAGTCTAAAATTGGCAAAATTTTGAATTAAACAAATGAACAGATTCATTACTTTGCCGCCATAATAATGGAATGATACCCGCGAGCTAGTTCAAGCTGTCAACTCGAGCTGCACTTGTGACAGACCTCAGTCTCCTCAACCATCTACCAAACACACCCTCCCAGCCTGGCGCTCTATTTAAGCTGCACAAAATGTCCCATCTCTCCCTCTGCCTGTCAATGCCACTGCTGCCCTGCATCAGTACTGCTGCCTGTTCTTTCACCCCAGCATCCACCTGCAGGCTTCAGCTAGGGGGTTTAAGATATTCACTCATCACTCCCCAAAATCTCTTTGTAAAACATATCTTTGGGGAGTGATGAGGTTGGAGCCTAGATGCCAAACGTCTACGCTCAAACTATGTTCTGCTGCGATAATAAACATTTCAAACGAGAGTTGTCTGACTGAAATATTATTATGGCGTTACTACCAGACCTCCTCTCCTCTCTGTGCTGCCACGGCTTATTTTATTTTGTTGCGTTTCTGACGATAACCTGCCAGACCTTCCTGTAATTGGTCCGAACCATCTTAAAAAATGTTTTCACACTAGAAATGAACCGATCCATTCTTGAATTTGATCCGGGCCGAGACCACCTCTTTTTGTCGGACCAAGGTTTTCAGCTGTTTGGTTTCACTGCTGTACGTTTGGTTCGGATCTAACTAAAAAATCTGAAAGTCCGGACCAAAGGAGGTACGTGTGAAAGAGCCCTACAATTAAACAATATAAGGAATTTGACATTATATTCAATGCCAGGTTTCTGAGGTTGGATACCCGGCCCTACTGGCCCACACTCTGCTCTCCTCTTGCAGGTGAGAGGTGGCGGCAGCAGACAACAGTAAGACAGGATGATTAGAGCCATTGAGGGAGGAGGAGAGAGGGATTAACAGAATAAAAGGAATAATGGAGCAGATGGGTCTTGTCTGTCCCTCATTCATGTACAGCATGCTTCGTCCTCCACTCATCACATCCTTTGCTGGAATTATTTGTCTGCCATTTTCATTGTATCTTCCCGTATCTCCGACTTGTTGCGTCTCTCTTTCAGAGCACAATGCCCACCACCACCTCTCCCTCTGCTCTCCACCCCTGCTCCTGAATGAGGAAGCATGTGTGTACTGTATATGTCTGTGTTGTGTGTGTGTGTGTGTGTGTGTGTGTGCGTGTGCGAGTGAACAACATGTGGGTGCATCCAACTGCACTGTTGAGAGTGGCCATGTGCGTGTCTTTCTCTGTGGGGGTGTGAAACAACATCCATCGCCGTGTTTTGCGTTGTGTTTCGAAATACACGTACTGTGCACCCACACACACACACACACATACACTCACTCACACACACACCTGTAATGAGATGTACATGCCAGATTTCACATATACAATTTGTTTTCACATGATAATCACAGCAAGCGGTTTGTTTTAGTGTCTGAAAATCACATCTCTATCGCAGGCCTTTGACTATACTGTGTGCAATCTGAGAGTAAATTAGTAAATCAATGCTGGGCCGGTCTATATATAGAATATAATAGAATATATACACTTCATTGTGCACAAACCGATGGCAAACGTTTCCCAACAAGACAAACAAAAGCAGCATAACACAGAAGTGACGTGTATGTGTCACAGGGTGTGTGTGTGTTTTGTGTTCGTGTCCTTGTGTTGTGATCTCCGTCAATGAGTTTGCAAGTGAAGAAATGTCCTCCTGTGTGATGAAATATGCATCAGCTAAGCAAGCAAGGTGTGAAAGTGGTGGCAAAAGTGACACTGTGTGCTCTGCTTCCAAATAGGGTTTTTTTTTCCACCACAGACAGAATTCACTCGACTTCAACGATCTCAGCCAGCTGAAATATTAAAAATGAACATGTGCTGCCAAAAAAAAACAAAAAAACCCAGATCTCTTAATCTGTAATTCATTTTGTTTGGAGGTGGATGCTCGATGGTGTTTACGTGTCTAAAAAAATGTCATCTTTTCTATCCCCGCGTGGCCCCCTTACCCGGCCGGCGGTGTTTAAATAGCCGTCTATATGTCATTGGAGATGTTTGAACTGGATTGCCTGCCTCTCTGTGGATCTCCTCCTCGATCTGCTCCTCTGACCACTTTTATTCAGCTGCTTCGGGAGCGCTGCTGCAGCTATTTTTGGAGAGGTAGTGGGAGGCTGTGGTCACACCTTTGTACAGGATGCAGGTAAAGAGCCATTTAAACTGAGTCACCTCTCTCTCAGTCTCTTTCTGTTTTTTTCTTGCTTTTCATGTTACAGAACATGCACACATACATACAAATATATTTCCTGTGTATATGTATGTACAGTATATCTGTTAGCGTGTGTGTGTGTGTGTTTGCTGCTGAGAGAACACAGGGAGGAAAGAGCAATGCGGTAGCTATGGAGTCATATCCATGGTGCCGTAACTATGGCAACAAAGCTTGGAAAGCTAGTGACTTAATTGGCATCTCCGAGGCACTCTGGAGCTGCGATCCAGAATAGCAACCCTTGACACACTAATGTTTCCTTCACATGCCAGACAACACTCACGTCATTAATGAGGATGCTAACAAGCTAATCAATATCCCTTATTGTTTCCTGCCCTTCAGGACAATGTGTGTGTGTGTGTGTGTGTGTGTGTGTGTGTGTGTGGAGCTTTAAATGTGTTTGAGTCAATCAGAGACAAAAGAAAAGGACAGAAAATTTGAGTTTAAGGTGAATAATATCAGCATAAAGTGAATGTAAAATGACTTACAGCGTCCATTGCAGCTTCTGATTCTTGATTGAGTTGTAGAGAGCCTGCAGGGGGAAAACAAGAAAATCACATTTTCAGACAAATATGTTCAGCCGTGTTCAATTGGCAATTTGATCAAATATTACGGGGCGAGCAAGGTATATTGTGCTGCGCAGTAAGCGAGCGGGCTTCATTCAATAAACTGTGCTCAGAGAAATGTCATCCCTTTTCACACTGCTCAAACTGCCCTTTGCCTGAGCTTAACTCGTTTTTCTTTGCCAAACAATCCATCAATCATCCAATCCAGTCAACCGGCATCACCGGCATCAGTTACGAAGCACCCAGCCCGTCAATGGAGAGACGAGCAGATCAATCGGCCAATAAACAATTTAGACTTTGACGCGAACGCAATCGACCCCGCACGAAAGCAAAATTAGGTTACAGCTTGGGAGCATGAATACAGAATTTAAAAAAACGATAAAAAACTAAAACATGACAAAGACATGAGTAAAAACACACAGCTGAGATGGCTTTATACTGTCTAAATGCTGTAGTGCTCAATCAATTAGCTGATTAATTGAATAATCAATCAACAGAAAATGTATTCCCAACTATTCTGATAAGATAATAAGCAACAACAAACATTTAAACATTTGCTGCTTTTCTCAGTTTATATAATTTTAAATGACAATGAAATTTAAAGGCTTTGGGTTTTTTGACTGTTGGTCAAAACAATTTGAAGACGTCACTTTGGGCTACAGGAATCTGTGATGGACATTTTTCAACATTTCATTTTATAGACTAAATGATCAATTCAATTAATCAAAAAAAAATCCAATAATAAGTTGCACCTACTGTAGGAGCAGTGTTGGATGATGTTTTACTTTAAGTAACAGTAGCAATATTACATTAGTTAAAGTTAAAAGCCTACATTCAAAATTATACATAAGTAATAGTATATACTGTAAGTATTAACACCAAAATGTACTTAAGTACCAAAAGTAAAAGTACTCATTATGCAAAATGGCTCCTTTTATAGAGTGTAATGGAAAAGTAACTTTGGTTAATGTTGTGTATAACCGCATGTGCTGCTCAGGTGTTTAATATTTTATAATATATTAGATAGATATATGATGATATATTTTGTGTATCAAAGTAACTATAGCAGTCAAAGAAATGTGGAGTAAAACGTTTAATATTTGCGAATCAAATGTAGTGGAGTAGAAGTATAAAGTAACATAAAATGGAAATACTGAAGTACCTCAAATTTGTACTTAGTTTGTTTCCACCACTGCCAAGGAGCGGGTGATATATCATGATATAATACATTTAACATAAAATCAATTGAGAAACTGTCCATCAAATGAAATACCTGATGAATCAAAGTAAAACTCATTTAAAAAACTAATATTGCCATAAAGCAGCTCTGCTCAATGATCTGCAGCATTGCCAGCTACAGTCTGATTATACAACCAAAGATACTGTATTTATGTAAAGGGATAACTTCCTCGATATAAACGTCATGACAAAACACTAGCTGCACCTATAACATGCTGTCGACATGTACATTTAAAAAACATGCAGCACATGTAGCATCACTGCCCAGCGTGCTAAGAAAGTATTGGATGTATCTGCATGCATGCTTGTGCTAATTTCTACAAACTTTATTTGGGTTATGTTTATGTGTTTTCAACACCAACTCCGTTTGTTTGTGATTAGGACTCCCTTTCACTTCTTTGAACCAGTTTTCTTCATTTTGTGGGTCATTGTTTCCACTCTTTTACTTTCATTATCATCATCCTCAACTAGGACTGTTCGAATATCAGTTAATGTGCGATATAGCAGATGACCACATCGTCATATTCGAGTTTTTAGTGTTTCTGCTGGTCACTTCACTTATATAGCGTTTTTTCAACCTTAACGGTTCCCAAAGCGCTTTTACAGATTGGTCTCGTTCACACATTCACACACCGATGGTGACGGAGCTGCCATGCAAGGTGTTGGCCTCCATCAGGAGCAACTTAGGGTTCAGTGTCTTGCCAAAGGACACTTCGACATGTGGACAGGAGGACCCAGGGATCGAACCGTCAACCCTGGGATTAATGGACAACCCGCTCTACCTCCCAAGTTCGATCATCTGATCGTGTTTGTTACTCTTCCAGCTCCGCAGCCCTGAACTCTACTTGGGAGACCTTCCGTGACATTGGCCTGTGCTAGTTGAATGTGATTTAGCAACTCAGTGTCACAGGCGGGGAGAGAAGACAGCATGAAGCCATCAGACTGTAAAGACGCAGATCGAGGCGGTGGATGCAGCTGATGGACAGCTATGATGGCTGAGGTGATGAAGAGGACTCTCGCAGGCACTTCATCACCACCTCGTTCACCTCTGAATTCCTCGTAGACCAATACCATAAGTTCTCTCCAACCACGGCTGTAATTGCCATGTGGGGGGAAGAAACCTCATGCTCAGCTGAAATCGATAATTTTCCATTACTTTGATTAATGCACTACCGTTAATAGTCTTCACTTGGATTCTGCTGTTTTAGACTTCCAACCTCTTCTGAATATCATTTTGTTGCATTGTGACTTGTAGTCGAAAGGAAATTGCATTTATAATGGGGTTTGATTCGGTGCGCCTAATCAGGTTCATTTCCAGAGTTTTCTTTGAAACTGGGCCTAATCAGAAATACTCCCAGAGACTCATGAATATTAATGACCATCCGGCCAAAGACCATTACAGATTTAGTTCTGGTTTCCATACGCTCTGCTGTAAAAATCTCAGCATTCAAACTGTGTTTCAAACTAAATGTGCTCGTACATTTTAATAATCGCAGACAGAAACAGACAGCTGAGCTTCTGCAAACTGCTTCTGTAGCACAAATCTGGCCAACATCAAATATTCACAGTGAATTTGTAAGCTGTTGAAGTTTACTGATCTGCCACAACAGCAACAAATTATAGTCTACAGACGTCCATTATGTAGAAGTGAAGAAAACTGCTAATTTTTAAAAGATCTGGCAATAAAACTAAACTAAAAGGCATTTACGCTAAAATGGTGACAATAAAGGACAAATCTTATGATTATTTATATATGATAATAGGAATTAACATAGACTGTCAGTAATAGAGCTGTGACAAATTATTGATTAAGCCGCAGAATTTGCCAGGGTTCGTACACCTCTTTAAGAGTAATATTCAAGCACTTTTCAATATACTTTCAATATACCTAAACCAAAAACTTCTAGACTCTCGAAGCCTTTATCATCACATCTAAATTGTTCCTATAAACACCAAGAGATAACAAATAAATATGACGACGGGATCATTTCATTTCAAATATTAAAAAGATTTTTGGTTTAAATGAGAGATTGTGTCGATGATGAAACCCCAGATTATGTTGAAAAATCAAGCATTTTTCAAGGAGTATATTCAAATTCAAGCATATTCCCAACCTTGAAAACATAACGGTTAAAATTAAGCATTTTTTCTTAATAAACATTCAAGACTATAAAATGTACAAAAATAATGAAAAAAGCTCAAAGGTGACGTTTTCAAATTGCTTGTTTTGTCTGACCAACAGTCCCAAACCCCAAATATATTCAGTTTACTGTCGAGACAAAGACAAAGAAAAGCAGCAAATCCTTTAAAAAAGCAGCACATTTTGAAGCTGGAGCTGGGGAATATTTTGGCATTTGTGCTTTAAAAAAATGTCTTTATCAATTAATTGGTATAAACAGTGGCTGATTATTTCTAGTCGGTTTTAATGGTGGTGTTTTTCTAGTGATTAATGTATATATATATTTCTATATTTTGCCTCAGCCTACATGGAGCTGATTTAGTGTAAGTGAAAATTAGTTATTCCTGAGGAATATTTGTCATTTGTACAAAAAGAAAAATCCCCCCTTACTGTAAATCCTAAGGGAACACACAGTATCAACAGCGGAGGGACTCTGTGGATTTAAAGATAGAAGACTAAAGAGGGAGGCAAGTAAATAAAAAAAGGTAGATGATGGAGGTGGAGAGTAAATCAGAGCATCAGTCAGACTCATTCAGTCTGCAGGCTCATTGAGACAAGGATGGATGTTCGTCACCTTCACCTACTTGCTTCATCAACGTCACCAAGTGCCAGCAAATGTGAGCCGTTAGCCTTGAGTGGTGGCTTTACACAACATGCTGCGCTGAGCTGTGGTGCACGGCCAATCAGGCCTGGCAGTCAACCAATAATAACGCTCCACACGCCATACGTGAAGCTTAGATGGTAAATCAGACAGGTAAACAATAGTAGTTTCAGAATAATGCAGTTAGATAGACGTGAGGAACAAAATATCCACAATAAAAACTTGACCAGACCATCTGACAGATTTGGCCAACTGGCTCTGAATGACAATGAGCTATTATTGAGTGTTATGTGGGGTAAGATATCATTTGTTATGACACGTGTCATACTGGTATAAAATAGAGAATGGAAAAATGATTCATCTCTGGGTTTTGGAGATTAGTTTTGAAGATGCGGATCAACTGCTGTGATGATAAATGACGTGTCTGAAAAGTAAAAGTAAGAGGAAACAGTTTTCAGTACCTTCCTCCTCTTCCTGGCCTGTGGGTGGTTCTGTCCATCCTGAGCTTTGCCCAGCAGGTCTGGAAACACCAGGGGCTTGAGTGAACGCGAGCGCGGGGTTCTGGGATAGCGGAACGGGTCCATCATCCGGAAGTCCCTTCCGTAGCGCACAGTGCAAAGAGAGCGTGAGCGTAGGCGCCCTGCTGAGTGCAGGCTGTTAACACCAATCATAGTCAGAGACGATGGCGCATGGATCACACAGAACTGGGCTTCAAGTCCAAAAAAACGCTGGACATTCAAAAATCTGCCCAAATGGTTCAGTCTTTAAAAGAGATTAAAAAAGTGTGAAATGAGGTTCGGCTGATTCAGTAGATGCTGATGTGCCAACAGACAGCTGGAGGTGAATTCAGTTGTTACAGAAAGCAGACGGTGATCAGCGGAGACCGCGGAGGGGGGCAACACATCATCAGGGTGCCGTCAAGGCAGTCAGCGGCACCGGTGGACCGTGCTATCAGCAGGCATCAAACCCCGACAGTCTCGTCCCTGAATGTCTTGATCAACGCCCACCAGGCAACACCGGGGAGCCCACCGGACGCTGAATTATTGATAAGATGGCCATGTATTATACATGTGCAGAAACGACTCCTTTGCTGCAACTCAGGAAGGCGAGACAGGTGAGAATCGGTCACAACGGTGCAATAAATCCAGCACTTTTCTTCCAATGTGAGTGCTCAGGCCAGTCTGTGAAGTTTAATGGGGAATAAGCTGCGGTTCAAGGCGAGTTAAGTCTGTAATTTCTCCAGGTGACTGTGTCGAAGTGAGTGAACACACTCTCTCTGTGCGAGGTCTCAACAGGATATGAGCCTCTGCCAAGTTACCCAAAAGGTGACACCCGTCCAGCTGCCACCTTTTTAGCGAAAAGCCAGTGACAACACACCACAGCGATGAATCCTTTAACATGCACTAACACACAGAGAGAGAGAGAGAGAGAGAGACAGAGAGACCCAAGCTGACACTCTCACAGATGGCATGAAACACTGGCAGAGGTGTGAACGGACAGCCAGCATGAAACAGATGGGTGCAAAATGCGGAAATGAGGAGGTAAAAAACACACACAAGCATACAATAAGCTCTTTATGCTCATATGAACACAAACACACAGTTAGGCACAATAAAACACACACAATAGAGGAAGATACAGAGGGGTGGGAGGGAGGTACAGCCGCCCTCGGACTTCAGAGCCGGGATTCCAAAGAGCACGCTCGATTTCGTCACAAGCCCAGAGATACGATATAAACAAAATGGATTAAAGAGAAGAAAATACTACAAATACAAAGAGGCGGATGAGCACGTAGAAAAGCTGAGCTCTCGCACAAAGAAGCATGAACGTTCCTGTTGCTCCCACTGTAAAATGGATACCATCAGTTTTACAGTCACAGTGCTGATTGTCAGATTTACTCCCTCACTTCTTCTTCTTCCCTCCTGCTCGCTGCCCATGTGTAGAGGTCCGCTGTCACTGCTTACTCCTTTACATGATCCACTTCTCTCAGTCAGTCTTTTCTCTCAGACTCTCTTCAGTCTCTTCCCATCGCACATTCGGCGGGCGAGGGTGTTTAGGGGAAAAAACGGCGCTCTCCTGCCGCTGATGTCTTTCATACCTCCCTCGCCTTTGCGTGCGGATCTCTGGTTTATCTATCTGTTGCAATCTTTTCGTTCAATCCGGCGCTTTTCTTTCTTCCCTTCTCCCTTCTCCCTGCTGCTGCTGCTGCTGCTGCGGAGGAGGAGGAGGAGGAGGAGGAGGAGGAGGAGGAGGAGAGGAAAGGAGCGCTGCCTGAATCGCAGAGCAAAAAAGAAGCTGATAGGGACAGTGCTCTCCCTCTCTCTGCCTCCCTCTCCCTTCGCTTTGTCAATGCGTACCTCCCTCCCTCCCTCCTGCTCTCAGTCATCGCCAGCAAATCACAGTCTCCCAAATGCCTCGTCCATGCATACACACATGCAGGTGAGGTTATACACACATGCACACTTTTTAAAAAAAATATACTTGCAATGGCAATTAGTATTCAGTGGTGATCTTGTGGGGGAGACTAGTAAGGTGAGAGACAAAGAAACATCCAAAGAATCAGCAGCAGAGGGAGAGTGTGAAAAGGTGTGTGTGTGCGATCAAGTGTGTGTATCCAGCAGCAGCATTTTGGGAAGAAGGCATATCAGCATAGTAGAGAGTGAGATGAGAAAATGAATGGCGGTTTTTACGTCTATGTGTTAAGGGCAGAGCTGGAGTGAGGGTGTGGTTAGCCTAGCTTAGCATCAAGACTGGACGCAGGGGGAAACAGCTAGCCTGGCACTGTCCAAAATTTAAAAAGTACCTTAAGCTCACTAATTAACATGCTGCATCTTGTTTGTTTAACAGAAATGTAAAAATAAGTAGTCACAGAGCGATTCAGATGCTTGAAGGCTGCTACGTTTGGTACCAAACAGGTGCTAATCGACTGTATCTGGCAACCCGTTAATTATTTAGCTTAAGAGGTGTTAGTAGGTTCAGATTTCTGAACTTTGGACTCTAAACGTCCTAAATGTCCTGACTCTGGCTTCGTACTTAAACCTGCATTAAGTAATCATTTTGGGAGCCACAGAAGCAAGCTGTGAACATCGTCACCTTTTATATTGGATGTGGCGACCTTGTTAGCAAACAGCTGCGTATTTACCACAGACTGGATATAAAGATGGACGACCCGTCTCCACTTCCTCACACTGTACAAAAAGGAAGCCACAAAAGGCACAAACTAATTAAAACCAAACTTATCAGAAAAATGAACACTTGAACAAACATCAGCATGATAAGAACTACCTAAAATGACAATTTTTCAGTTTGGCCCATGTCCCATCCGCTAACATGGAGGGGGCGGGGCTTATGACCTATACTGCAGCCAGTCACCAGGGGGCGATCCAGATGCATTGGCTTTACATTTGGGGAGCTGTCATGTCGTCCATCTTTATATACAGTCTGTGGTCTTTACACATCCACCAGATACGCAGCTACATTAGCATTTATTTGGAGTCTCTGTCTACCTGATGAATGTAAGTTTAATATTCACTCTGCTTTGGTCTCCACCTACTCCTGACGAATTTATCTGGCTCTCTAGCAGGTAAATGCTCACCAGCTAGTCACTAACTGTCTGTCTGTTGTTTGGTGCCGGGCAGGTAGCACACTGTGGGTTTATTAGAGCTTTTTCGTCGCAGCCAAATGAAACTGAATTAAAACAGTAAAGTTGTAAGCCAAAACACAGAGCTGAAAGATGCTAGAATTCTCCGTAGAGCTGCGGGAAACTGCAGAGTAAAGCTGCGTTTCCACCAAGCAGTCCAGTCCAGTCCAGTTCGTTACACATTAGAACGGTTATTTTCACGTTTCCATTGTGGATGGTACCAACCGCACCGCTCTATTACGTCCTGTTTTTTCGTTACCCATCTGTTGAGGTATCTGGCACACTGACCCAGGACTTAAAGGCGGAGCTAGAAACACCGCAGTCCATTGATTGGTCAACAGAATCGTCATTTCTTGCACAAACTCAGTGCCTGCAGCCTTTTCTCAAACAGAGCTCGTTGTAATAAACAGCCACATACCGAAACATTCGATGTCCTCCATTGAGTTCTTGTGTTCCTTTGTCTACTGTGTCGCGTTAGACACGATGTCACACTACTTACCTGGTTACTCTCTACATTTAAGAGTACTGTCAGCGGTGGAAACACGAAACAAATATAGCGTTTAGGTACATGTAGGTACAGGTTTCAAGGGTACTATACCGAAAATAAGGATTATAGCCATTTGCACAGACATGAGCATTATATCAGTCTTCTCATCTCAGTCTTGGAAAGAAAGTGTAAAATGTCCAAAATGTTGAACTATTCCTTTAAATGTTCTACAGACAAGCATAATTATTCAGCCATATTGGCACTTTTCCTTTTAGTCTGCTCAAATGCCTCCGATGATTAGTGTGTTTGTGATTTAATGCATATTAAAAAAGCCTCACCACCAGCGATATGCCTACACAAACTACTCTGTCCCAGCACACAGAGTTATGGCGTCTCTAAGTGAGTATGAATGTTAAACCCTCAATGTTCTTTGTATTCAGTGAAACTATTCCTACCTCAAATCAGAGTTTAAAAGCAACCGAACACAACCTTTGCAGTTTATCAAAAGTGCCATAAAACTGACATGGAGCCAGATCTTAAAATTCCTCTCGATGATTAGAACTAACAGAAAAATAAACACAAAGCACACCATAATGAGGCCAAGTGAGAGAAGAGAGAGAAAAAAGGGGAGGCGACAGAAAATTGAGCGTCTGACTGAAACCTTTGCTTACAAGACAAATGAATGAGGTGTTTCTCCAAGAGAAATTGGTCAAATAGATGTATTGACTTGAGAGTGAGTAACAGGGCTACAGGAGTGTGACGGGAGATTTAATGACTGTGTCAGTCACAGACCATGGGCATCGATGGGACTGATTCTTATGGGATCTATAATCAAAATGAACCAAAGGATTCAGGGCTCAGTTTCACGATGTTGTCCTAAATGGTTAATAAGCAGCCTGAGAGGATGTGGTGGAAACGCTACACATGATTTTGTCCACAAATGTAAGATTAAGTGATTTGAAAACTTTGTCCTCATCTGATCTAACTTCTGTCCTAAGTGAAAAACTAAAGTAAATGTTAAAAACAATAGATTTTAAAATTTCTAGTTCCACCACTGCAAAAAACACTGGATGAAATTAGATATGTACGTCTCAGAAAACAGACATTATTTCATGGTCTACTTTCTTGTATTCCTTGTTTTTTATTGGATGTTTTTAATACTTAATGCGCCTAAACCTTTGTGTAATGAACTGTATCTGTGTATTTGTTTGTGTCCAACTGGCAACCTCGTCCTCGTCCTCCTGCTCTTGTTCTGTATCTTAGGTTCTTTGTTAAATTTAAAACGTTATAATAAAAGTTTAATGGCTGCTGTGACTGTGCAAATAAAAAAAAGAAAAGACGGCAGTTCCTCCCTCGTGACAAGTGTCAGGGTGGACATGTTGGAGATCTGAGATGTGATGTCTGTGACTCTATCAGGAGGGAAAAGAAAGGAATCAGCGAGCCTGGGGGGGGGGAGTGCAGCTAACCTTTGACTGCAAAACCCAAACAAGGTAAAAGCTTTGGTGTTGGTTTCTGTCACTGCCTCTCTGTCTTTGTTGTCCTCTCTCTCTGTGACAATTATCCTTCCTCCTTTTCTCTGTGAGCAGCAGCAGCAGCAGCTTGTGGGCTTGAAGCTTGAATCCCAATAAAACCATAAAAATGCCTCTGAGCAAAGCACTTAACCCCGAATTTACTCAAATGAAACTGGGTCGCTGCAGCCGACAAAGAACAGGGGAACACCTGCTTACCAAAAGCAAACCAAACGACGGCAAAAAGCAAAATAAATCTGTCGTTTTTGTTACCTTATGCCCGCCATGAGACTGTCAGTCTCCCCCTCCCTCTCTCCTTCCCACTCAATATTTCACATCCTGTCTAAATCTCTCCCTCCGTCCCTCGTGGAGAGTCCAGACAGCTCGGGGAAAGGGGGAGTGTATCCACAGCCTCACCTCTCTGCTGACCCAAGCGGCTGTCTCTTCTTCACACCCTTCCCCTTCAATAGCCCTACATGTTTTTTTGTTTTTATTTTTAGAGATATTTGTGTCTCAGTCAGTGTCTGTTGTGCTGTGCGCCATCTACAATCAATGTAGCATTTGTTGCTCTGGGCAGCAGGTGTCGGGTTTGTGTTTCAGTGGAGAAATTCAATTATTTTAGAGCATATATCCAGTTTGAAAACTCTATCTTTATCTTTATTGATCTTATTTTTCTGGATTTTAAAAACAGCTGTAAGAGTGAAATATCAAAGAAGTGAAAACATAAATGAATTGGGATCAAAATGAACAAATGTGCAGCACCTTTAAGAGTTTTGTTTACTGACTAGAAAAAGACAGCGGCACTCACTGTAACACAAGGGTCTCAAACAACACGCCGGTGGGCCAGATCACGCCCAAAAGATAATTTTATAAGGCTCCCACCATGTTTAGAATTTCAAATCTTTAATTTTCATTTAGATTATTATATTAGATTATTAAGTAATATTTTCTTTTGATCAAGACATACAAATTGGCTTTTTATTTCACGTTTAAAGAATATTTAAATATTTATCATTGTCAACAAATTCCTTGAAAAGGCCAAAGTAGGTTAATGCGGTAATTCATCTCTCAATACTTTCAAACTTCCCCAACCCGTCCAATCCTTCCTACGGAAGACATGTCTTCAAAGACACACCACGAATATAAACTTTTATTTTTAAAAATCATTAAATAATTCTCTTAAAAAGCTGGACACTGTAGTTTTTACCAAACGTTACTCAAACTGGAGGAAATAGTGCATTTGTTGAGGGACTATTTTCAGTGGCGGATGAATCCACATTTGGTGCTCTAGTGAGTATTTGGGGCAGCAGGACGGTGTGTGTGGGACTGAGTCCAAATAAACCACAGTGTGTGTGTTTTTTAATAGTTTTGGGACAACAATGGAGCTCTATGACACAGAGGAAGAAGATAGTCCATGTTTTTGAAAAGTGCTATACAAATAAATATTATTATTAACATTATTATTATTTCCCTGGAGAGTTTTAAGACAAGTGGACAATTTACTTTATTTATCTTTTCATGGAGTTTAATGTGACTGGTTCCTGTCTCATCTGCAAGGAGAAAGCTGTCATTCTCCATGAATAAATAAAGCAACATTACTCTACTACACATGCAGGGCAGTATGCTATATGAGGAAGATTTTTCAAGCAGCCCCCCTAATAGAGGACAACTTGTCCCGTCGCCCTGAAGTATTGTGAGTTTGAGACCCTTAACACAATCATATGTATTATTGTTTTAACTGTGATATTTTCTCTCACACACTGAATATGTAAATCAGTAATAATAGCAGCATCTGTCCTCAGACATGACCTGCTCGTCTTCGCCCAGGTTGGCGAGGCCGTCCAGCCCTGGCACTGAAGCTCCTGTGCAGACTTCAGACACATCCATAGCTGCAGGGCCAGACCGACCGACAGCAGCGACACATGCAAGAATGATTTCTTCTCCCTCATTTACAAAAACAAATAAGTCATCCGTCTTTTCCCTCGCCATCGACGCTGCCATGCAATCGATAACATCAGTGCACCTAATTACCGTTTGAAGAGCGTGGTTTCGGCGTCTGATTGAGCCGTACAACATTTTCATTTCAGCAGAATTTGTTCTCCTGCTCTAATGCGGGCTGGTAACCTACTTCAGTGCATCATTAGCTCCCACTTCAAGCTTTAAGAAGCCCTGAGCAGTGCTGAAGAGAGAGAGACAGAGAGAGGGAGTGCAAACCTATGTATCGCTGAGCCTCACAATAAAGGAAGAAAGTTTCTTCCAAAGCACTAGCTTGGGCCAGCAGCCAGAGCTTCAAATTCTGCGGGGAGCTGTGGAAGCAGCTACGTTTTCCATGCAAGCTGGTATGGAGGGGTGAAGGAACATGAAGTGGCTATGAAGGCTTAAAAGCTTATGGTGGAGCATTGGGACCACAAGTCTTAATCATTTTCTTTTTGTGGTCTTTGCCCAAACAGTGAGTTAATCATCAGTTATGGACACATTTAGACCAAATACTGCAATGCAGCAAAAACAGCTGATATAAGCAACAAAGTCTTTGACAGTAAATAAATAAACAACTAGATCAATTATAAGAATGGACAAAATACAGTATGACTAATTCACACATTTGCAGCTCAAATTTTTAGAGATGTTACAGCGAAAACTTATCTTTTTTTCCATGTTATGTATTTCCAATTTTGAAGTCAAATTCTTAAAGGAATAATTCGACATTTATGGGAAAATATACACTTATTTGCTTTCTAATGGAGAGTTAGATGAGAAGATTGATACCACTCTCATATCTGTTGGTTAAATATAAAGCTACAGCCAGGAGTTGATAAGCTTAGCTTAGCATAAAGACTGGAAACAGGGGGAAACAGCTAGCCTGGCTCTGTCCAGAGGTAACAAATTCTACCTACCAGCACCTCCAAAGATTTCTAATTAACATATTATATCTTGATTGTTTAATCCGCCGTGTTATGGCTCTGAGCAGTAATTTCCTGGAGTCTTCGCTGGTTGCCTGGCAACTGCTTAGAGCCAAGAAATAGTCCAGCACATAACCATAATCATAAAACACCAAATTGTTGTTTGTGTATTGGTTAAACAAACAAGATATAGCGTGTAAATTAGTCAAGTTTGAAGCTTCTAGTAGGCAGATTTTATCACCTTCAGGCTCATTGTTTCTCCCTGTTTCAAGTCTTTGTGCTAAGCTAAGGTACGCTAACCATCTCCTGGCTGTAGCTTCATATTTAACGAACAGATATGAGAGTGCTATTGATCTTCTCATCTAACTCTCTGCCAGAAAGCAAATAAGCGTATTTCACAAAATACCAAGCTATTCCTTAAATATCTTGAAAAGTCAAAGCTAATTCAGGGTTCAGTTGAAGGCTAATTCCAGTTAATGACAACTTGGGTCTTTTTTTCGTAATTTTGTCCATCATTTTTTATGATAACATTGCACTCATTAAAGTAACTGTGCTAAATCCAACAGGGCAAGAAACGTGAGCAGTCAAGTTGTGAACACAACAACAGTTTAGCCAGATTATCTAAACCACTTTATTTGGAGGTAAATCTGAAAGTGAGCTTACTGGAAAACTTGCACAGTGAGTCAAAGTCTGTAAACTGTGATGGATATTTACATCTGACTTCTTTTTACCGATGTCACCGTGTTCCCAGATCTCAGCAATAAACTTGGTTCGCACAACATTATTAGAAAACAAGACCCGAGTTGTAATAAACCCGAATTATCCTGGATGTATCCTGGACTATCTCTTCTGTATATTACGGGTTTGTGATTGAGAATGAATGTTTTGTTGCTTGGACTGTAAGCAGCCTGTCAGCCTGTCACATCTCTGCTGACTGATGGTCTGGTGTGGGTAACTGGGGGAGGAAGATATCCTCTGGAGTACATTAAGATAGTTTATTGCCTCATTACGAATCCTAGAATGAGAACACACTGATTGAGACAAACAAGCAACAGTACTCGAATGGACATGTACGCTCTGTACCACCTCCATCCATCCTGTTACTGGTGGGATGTAGTGACAAGCACACCTATCAAGTCAGTTTAATCATATTGCCATTTTCATATGTTTCTATCTATAAAACAGAGGTTACTGGACAATCAAATATGCTGTCATAATCTGGAGTAGTGGTTATGTCATTGTCTTATTTGTCTGTGTTTATGTGCTTTTATATGTTTTCTTTTAATGTTTTTTATATGCCATCAACTTGCCAGGGACCGCAGATGAAAATTAGCCAATATGGCTAAATCTGGCACATTTACATTATGGACCTAAGTGCTCATGCTAATTAAAGGGAAACTCCGGTATTTTTAAACCTGGGCCCTATTTTTACAAATTTGGGGGTCTAAATGACTAATACTTACCCAAAGTTTTGGAACTGGTCCAGTAGATCGCCTCCACCGGCATCCGCGAACGGGCTGCAATGGCTGCAACGTAATCCTTGCGGGCAATTGCGCCCGTGAAAAGTACATCAACTAAAAGTGCTTGTTTTTGCCACTGACGCTGGTTCAGACTGTTATTCTAAGTGTCTGACAACATTATGGGGAGGATCCCTACAGAGACAGACCTGTCTGTTAAAGAGTAAGAACCTTTTTGTTTAACCAGAAACCGAAAGTCTCGCTCAAGGAAAGGGTTGAGTTGTTGCAGGAAGACGAAAGGATCTCCACTTTCTGTTGAGACCATGCACTAAGATTTAGTTTTAAATCTGGTCAAGCACCTTTGTCACATAATCATAATCTCCTTCTTTATCTCCTGTTTTTCTGCCATCATAAAGGTGAAAATGCAATAAAAATGAAGTAAAAAGACGAGTCTTTCTGGGTATTACTTTGGTGTGCTGGAAAGTGTGTATAGAGGGGTTGTGAAGGCAAAGCTTCACACAGATTGCTCAATTCTGCTCCTCTATTGTGGTGGTAATGGGAAACATATCACAAGGTTTAATCAAAAGAAGCTGAACTGGGGAGAAAGAGAGAGAGAGGGAGAGTTGAGGGGGAATAATTGAGAGAAAGGGAAGAATCAGCGACAACTGAGAGAGTTATTGAGGAAGATAATTGAAGCAAAAAAAAGATAGAAAGCAAAACAGAAACAAAGGAACTAACTGAAGATGAAAGGAGGGTAGTCCACCTGAGGGAGAGAGGTGGCAAGCAGTGTCATGGGGATGCAAAGCCCCTCATTATTTTCCAGTCCACCAGGCAGCTGATTTCTGTTTTAGCTACAGGGCTCAGTAGTTCAGCACCACTGCAGTGTTTCCTGTCCCTCAGAGTAAAGCTTCAACATATGGCACAGTCTTAAGTAATCACACTGTACTGTGCTTTATGATGCATGTAGCCCACGTTAATGCAGAGCTTTGCCAACTTTCAATAAATGCAGACTTGTCTCCAAAATGTATACATCAACCCTCAGTGGCTGCTTTAAAATGCATCATTACATGTCTGATATTCTGCTCTGAGTGGTTTAAGAAACAGTTGTATAAATCATTTTATTTGTGGTGCCAGAGTTTTATCAAAGGTGACATGCAATTTTGGAATGAAACATTTAAAATTTAAAACAGCCATGTTAACGGCTCTGTAAGGCTGTACTTGCTGAGCTAAATGCTAACTCCGACATGCTAACATGCTGATGTTTAGCAGGTGTAACGTTTACCATGGTCACTATCTTAGTTTAGTGTGTTAGCATGCTAACATTTGCAACTTAGCACTGAAAGTGCAGCTGAGTCTGATGGGAATGTGAATATTTTGCAGGTATTTGGTCATAAACCAAAGAAATGTGTGATGTGATGATGCCGCTTGAGGAAAAGTCAGAGGCTCACCAAAGTCATTAGGGTTCATCCTCTGGGGAACATAAATGTCTGTATAAAATGACAATCCATCCAATAGTTGTTGAGATATTTCAGTCTGGACCAAAAAGTGGAGGACCGACCGAAAGACATTACCATCCATAGAGCCACACCGCTAGCTTGGCTAAGAACAAAAACACAAACATAATAGATATAAATATTTAAATAAATATCTGATCATGGTATTCAATGGTGGTCAACCTTCTTCTTCTCTGTCTTTCTTTTAAATTACGTGTTGCTGCATTGTAGTGTAATGTCTTGACTAATGTTGGTTAAAAAATATTAACACTACAATGTATGACATCATTTTAGATGTCAGTTGTAAATACAGATAGACATGAACATCTAGATGGAAAAGTAGGAGGAATACATGAATAACTAATAACTTTCTGGTAAGTAAAAGCTACAAGGGAAATATTTGCTGTACTTTGATGAAAATTAACCTCCTTAAACCTGGAGATAAAGGAAGGAAAAGAGGGGCAGAAGGAGAGAGGGATGGTCGAGAAATGAAGGAAAGATGTGATGGAAGCATAACGGTCGCTATGATGCTGTGGCAAAATGGTGACAGAGGAAAAACAAGTGCTGAGTGAGATATGTGCAGAAGGAGCACCGGGAAGAAAATGAGGCAGAGGGAGCGATTTCTCTGGCTCATTCCTGATGTATTTACAGCACATACAAACACAGATACCAGACACGAGAGGGGAAATGGGAAAGCAAGAGAATGAGTGGAGGAGGGGGGGGGGAATGGCAGTCATTTTGTAGCAGGAAATGATGGAGCAATAACAGAGAAAACAGGAGGAGAGGAAAAGACAAGGAAAGCCTACTGGAGCTGTCTAACTTCAAACTTAGCCAGGTTATACACTAAATGTTTACTAAGAGCACATTTACGCTTTACAAGTTAGCTGTTAAATAAAGTTGTTGTTAAATATTTACACCTACTAACTGCCAAGTGTAACTGTTGTGTAGCTACAGAACAAACTGAGAAAACTAGCCTGCTAATATGTGACCGGTTTAGATTGAAGAGGTAACATGGAATATGACTGTTTAATACTGATACTGTTTAATAATCATGTTGAGTGTTATGTTATAAAGTGCAACACACGTCGGCCACATCATGTAGCGCTGTGTCAAGGTACTTCAGCCGGAGTGTGCTGATCCAGGGAGCAAACGTGATAAAATCTCGCTGAAGGACTGCAGCTGAAAATTAGCCAGCTGGCTAACACTAGCACATTTACCGAAATGTTGATTAGTGTGTGTTGTCCTTATAAATGAATAAATTAAATTAAATGAAAATTGCTGCTTTTCTGGAGAGTCGACGCATGTTTAATGACGCGCATCAAGTCGCGGCCAGTGTGCAGGCTTACATAGAAAACAGTGGGTGCGGATGTTTTAATGTGCATCTTACGCCGTTCAAAAGAGTACGCCACCAATTTAGCACTGCACTCCTAGAAACAGACCAAAATCGATGCAGCAGAACCAGAGATATCCTCTTTTTTATTCCACACATTCTTCTTCCTTGTCAAAACCTGGCGCCTACATTACCCAAAATGCAACTCAACCACTGATAATTCAGTCGGAGATTCAAGTGTGTTATGCTAGTAGCGGCTAATGTAGCCTGCAGCAGAGATGAGCAGCAGGCTGCAGAGGTCTGGTGAGCTCACCTCTTTCTAACTCCACACCAACAGATTTGTTTCATTTTCAAACTTGTAGTCTTCAACCACGACCGACGCTGACTCAAGTGACATCACCTGAGGACATTTATCAGACTTCACACAGCTCCTTCTGAGACACTAAAGGCTGCATACATCTTTTTTTCACATATATGCACTAATAGCCTACTGCCCAACACCTGGAAACAGACTCCGAAGTGTAAAATTAGTGGAGTTTAAGAGATTAAGTGTGCTGCTCTCAAACTATGACAAAGAGTGTCCACAAAATCTTTGATTAACCAACTTCATCCCAGATGTTAACTAGCACACATTAACACAATATACCTCAAATTACAAACCACTGTGCCAGTAACTAAATGCATAATCAGAAATGTCCCTCTCATGTTAAACTTCGTGAATACCATTACAGTAATTCTGAAACACATACATTTCTGTGTGAATAAACAAAACAAAGTCATCCTTTACAAAGGATTTGCAGTTACTGTTGGTAACTAAAACTATTTTTCTTTTTTTTGGAAGTTTTGTTATGGCTCCTGATGCTGGATTGACTTCCTGTTTGCATAGCTGATTGCTTTTACTGTAACTGGACGGTGATACAGATGTTTCATAGTAACCGATTTAGAAGATCTTTACTATCTAGGACATTCTTTTTAGGAATTTAGGACTAAACTTGGAAGATATCCACTTGATTTGACTGACTCAGACTGCTGAAGCCTCATATTACTGTAGGTAAGCTGAATTTTAATGCATTTTTCCACAGAACAAGGACTCTCCTATCTCTTATATAGTATTTGCGCTAGGAAGGGACCTCTTCATGGCCAGAATGGACAGGAAACATGAATACAACTATAAATAACTCATATAGGCATGTTAGTTTTAAGACAGACTTCTATCCTTTAAGTTTTTATAAACTGGCCTTAGAAAAGATATTACGCTCAAACTTAGTGATGGATTTATGAATAGCTGGTGCAACACAGTCCAGGAGAAAGGAGAGGACAGAGAGCTTTAGGAAAGAGCAGAGATGTGAGGTCAGGAGTGGGGAGGCGAGAAGAAAAGAGAGCCGAACTGGGTGGAGGTGAAAGAGTGTAGATAAAGGTGGCAGTGAGACACAGTCTAGAGATAGAGATTAAACTGCACCAGAGCTTAACAGGGCCGAGATAAGGAGCAAGTGAGAGTGGGCAGGCAGGACATTCAGAGAATCAGAGAGCAAGGGAGTGAGAGAAAAGAGAGGAAAGAGAGTGTAGCTCGGGGGTAAGAAAGTCTCATTGAGAGAGGAAGAGAATTAAAGAGCGGGAGCTTGTGGAAAGTGGAGGGCATGATTAAAAAGACTGTTCCTGGATCTGTACGAGCATTACTAAAACAGCTAATGCAACGTCTGTGGGACTGTTTCTCTCTGCCTCACTTAGCCTCGCAGCATGGATACTATCTGCCCTTAATAACAGGCACAGCTTTTCATTGCAGAATTCATTCCTGTCATCTCAGCAGACGGACGTGGCCTCTCTCTCTCTCTCTCTCATGCATTATAAATACCCCATTACAACTTGTTGACTTGCACTCTGGGGCCCTGTGGCATGTTCACGGACCACTCTGCAGACAAAACTAATCAACAGCATCATCATTAGGCGCACCAATGGACAGGCAACCCGCACTGATTGGGTTATTTCGCCACATCATGGGGCCCCGGGCCTCTGTCTGAACCCTGTCTGATGGTTCCCGATCTATTGCAACCAAACTCAACTGGGTTAAGCTAATAGCCTAATCTAATGCTGTTGAAGTCACGCACAGATACCCCGAGGCTGTGGCTACGTCTCGTTCTCCTTGTCTCCAGATCACAAAACAATTAGTCCTCCAGCCTGCGATGTAGCTGGAGTGTACCAGGAAGTGGCGGGCCCAGGCAGGCCTCTGATTGGAGGCCTCTGGAGATGAGGTGAATGCCAGCTGGCGGTGAGCACAGGCCAGACAGCCAGGCTCAGTCGCACAGATCTGAGGGACAATACAATGCTGGCACACACAGTCTGCTCGCCCTCATTTGGGATGTGTGTCTGCGTATGACAGCCTGTGCATGTGTGTGTGCATGTGTGTGTGTGTGTGTGTGTGTGTGTGTGTGTGCTATTTTAGACTTGAAAGTAGCTTACTTTAAGCAGATCCTTGTGAAAATCTTGGCCGTCGTTCAGTCCTTCCAGGTTGCCAATGAACTGAGCGCACGACATCCTCTTGCCGATGTTCTGAAAAAAAGAGAGAAATATAAATTTACTTTTATTTCATCCTAATACTCACGCATTTCCTCATACTCTTTATTTAACACCATCTGCCGCCTTGATGCGGTCTATTTCAATTAACTCAGTGACTTTATATTCAATTTTTAATTAATTTTAAAGCGAAGCACCTTCCTCTATTAAAAGTTCTTATAGAGCTAATACAGAATGAAGCCTCTTTTACTGTTTACTGTAAATTAATGATGAATTGAAAGAGTAGATAACCCCAATCACACTCCATTATACAGTATGTTAACATATTTAAAAATGTGATCAAAACACCCGGGGGGGAGCCAATCCCAGCTGACATTGGGCGAGAGGCAGTCAATCACAGGGCATGATTAATATAAAATAATTAAAATATAAATAATGTTTCAGTCGTGGCTGGATAGAACAGCTGGTATAATAATGGTGACAGTGATAATCATGGTGATCATGATGATTTTTGATTATTGAAACTATCAAGATAAGTATCAGCATTGAACGCCTGGTCAGATTCTTAAGCTTGGTTACTTAATAAGTTCCTGATTTAAATCAAAATTGCCAATTTTAGACGATTTTTTAGGTAAAATACTTTTACAGCTGCTTGTGTTCAGACAACATTTAATATTTAAGAAGTTTGGTTTCATTTGTTAAGTGGAAAAAAAGGGTGTGTAGAACATGTTTATATTTCTTGAAGAAAGGTATAAAATAAAGTGCTGGTTTGATATCAGTTCTGAAATTCAGGTATATTATTGGCACTAGTATCTACAATTTTCAAATGATCCCCAGTCCAATTAGTCCATTAATCAATTACAATTACAATTGTACAGCCATTTTGATAATCAAATAATAATTTAAGATATTTGTAAACAAAATTGCTTGACATTTGCATGTTCAAACTGCTGCTTTTCTGTTTTTTATATCATTTTAAATTGAACTTTTGTTACTGATACTGTTGGTCGGGCAAAACAAACTATTTGAAGCCATCATATTGGGCTCAGGGATATAAGAATATGATGGAGTCACAGCCTGTATCAATCAGTCCCCCCGTTTCACTGCTATAATCACGATGAGGAGGGTAGTGACGATGATCACAGTCAACTTGCAGTATATCTGTTAACATTTGTTGAAACTTTTCAGATTTGCTCTTCCCTAAAGGAGCTGATCCCCTATCCAGTCACCTCTATAGCCACTTTAATTAATCATTCATCCGCAGAGCTGTATTATCAGTGCTAAGGAGAGCCGCCAATGGCCCAGATCTGCAAAGGGAGGCTCTGACTAAAAAAGTAGCAGATTAATGATGGTGAAAGAAGCTCAGCAGACAGACCTGCAGACCCAGATCAGCTGGTGATCAGACCGAGTCTTATACTCCCAAAACTCCAGAGTTAATCAAAAGGGCCTTTGAGGAGAATGCAGCTCTTCAAACTTAATCTTTTCATTTGTTTATCCTTTGTTTATCCTGACTGAGCGAGCCTGTCTCAGGGTACCTGCACACTTACTGTACAGTAGACTCTCTTTTACACATAACTGTACACATCCATACACATGTATTCTCACCTATTTATTAGTTATTACTCACCTGACCATGTAGATCTGTGTTCAGCAGCATAAGGGCACAGGTGAGAGTGTGAACAGCATCTAAAGGATGAAAACAGTGAGTTAGCTTGAGCTGCAAAAAGACATCCTCACTTAAATACAACTTTTGCTGTCAACTTACAGATACACTTAAATTAAATATGTCAATAAATGTTACGCTTCACTAGTATTATGGCATTCCTTTTAATTAAATTAGCTAAAAAGATAACTTGTTTTGTGTTTAAAGTAAACAATGCTGCTTTCATACATGCTGTTAGCTTTTACTAGCCTAGCCTAGCACTGTCATAACACAAAACAGACTAAACAAAATGATTAAAATATGATGACTAGTCCTGTTTAGGTGTTGACTATAAAGTAAATGAATCAGATGCTGTGGATACACTGTAGTCAGTAATTTAATTATCATAAAATGGTAAACAGATCTGGTATACCTTTTATGTTAGCTAACAGCATTCTAGCTAGCTAACGTTAGCTAGGCTAAGCCAGAATACCTGTTAACGGCTTTCAATGTGCCATTGAGTGTACTAAAATGACATGACATGATTATTTTTGGCATTTTTTAATTAAATTAACTAAAAGAAAGAAGAAGAAGAATTTGTATTATTTTTATGTTAGTTACGGACACCTCTTTCTAAAAGTGTAGATTTCCGTTAGCCGTTTTGTTGCTGTTTTCGTGCAACAGTTTCAAGGTTGAGTCGCCTTAAAACTTCATTACTTTCTCTCAGTTTTGACTTCTCTGCAGCACTCACCCTCTGATGGTATGACTTTTGGGTTGCAGTCCAAGTAACGCTTAGAAAAGTGTGACAGCACCCTCTCCCTCTCCTGAGTCTCCCCCATCAGGGCGAACTGTCTGAGGAAAGTCCTGCAGCCACAAACACAGGGACAGTCAGCGCCATACTTACACTTTACTCATCCATTACAGGTTAAAGATGACATCTTTTAAATTGTAATAAGCATTATAGTCCACTGGAAAAATGTCTCAAAACATAAAATTGAAAAATAGTTTGTTTTAGTATAGTATGTAATTACATAACTCTATTTCAAACACAGGCTGTGACGAATAAAAATAATTTTTATGTAATTAGTTGCCAGAGATGGAAAGTGTCTAAGTACATATATTCATATATTTTTATGCTACTTTATATTTCAACTTCACTACATGTCAGAGGGAAATATTGTACTTTTTCACTTCATTACATTTATCTGACAGCTGTACTTGCAACTTACAAAATAAACTACCTAACAAGATATAAAATAGTTACAATTTGCTCCACCTCGACCTGCTGCATCATTAAAATGCTGCTTAAATGTTAACGCCTCAGTAATAATAATCCAATTTAAAATGTTGTTTTTTATATGTAATTACTTAAATCTATTTCAAACATAAATAGAGGTATTATCTAATAAAATGCAATTAGTTGCCAGAGAGGAAAGTATCTAAGTGCTGTACTTAAGTACAATTTTGCGGTACTTTTCTTTAGTGTTTCCATTTTATGCTACTTTATACTTCATCTTCACTACATGTCAGAGGGAAATATTGTACTTTTTACAACATTACATTTATCTGACAGCTTGCAACTGCTGTAATTAAATGCACTAATGCTGCTCAAATATTAATGCATCAGTGATAATAACCCAATGGTATAATATAGGTAATGCTGTAATATAAATATGTGACAGGAGTCTGCATAATCGGTACTTTTACTTTTGATACTTTTAATACACTTTGCTGGTAATATGTCTGCCCTTTTTTTTTTTTGAATGCAGGACTTTTACCTGTAATGGAGTATTTTTACACTGTAGTATTACTGCTTTACTGCTTTTACTTGGATCTTAGTACTTCTTGCCTTACTGTTAGTTACTTATTAACATTTTCTGAGGAAAAAGCAGATCTAAAAATACATAGTGGTGGTTGTTGCTCAGCAAATTACTGCAGTTGTACCCCACTTGAACATATATATATAAATGTGAAGGTGAGTAGAAAGTATGTAGGATGCATGTTCAGTATAACTAATATCTAAATAAATAAAATAAAAGTGAAACAAAATAATACAGTATGAACCTCTGTTAAACAACACACACATATGATTAGATACTGTACAAACATTTCACTCTAAATGCAAGACCAAAGCCGCCCTCTAGAGAGCAGCGTTTCCAACAGTGGAGAGTATCCACTGCACACTAGCAAAGATTAAATCAAAACATCTGCAGATTTTCATCTAATTTAGGCCAAATTGAATCCACCAACACACAGAAGGAAGGCAGATAACACACAGTCACAACTTGTAAATGTAAACATTCATTCTTTAATCATACGAATATATCGTTTTTTTGGAAAATACAACAACTTCTAGACAATGGTTGGGTTATTTGCTTGACATACATTTAACATGAAGCAATTAATTAGCATTATTCTATGTGATAAACTAACTGGCAGGAATATTTGACTGTCTTGTCTTCACCTCGCATAAGAAATATATTGAATATGTATTGTAATTATAAGTATTTAAAAATGTCTAGTGATGTGTTGAATTTATTGTGCTCTCACCGCAGTGCTTGGTCAATCGCGAGGCCTGTGAAGTTGAAGAAACTCAGATACTCTTCTGCTACCATACGGCTGAAGTCATTACTGTAGACAAACAGACAGACAAACAGATATAAAATAACATATAAGGAGGAATATAGCAATAGAAAAAGAACATAGGAAGAAGAGACAAAAAGCAATAAAACTCCAGTGGCCATAAAAGCACAAAATGTCAATCAAACGTTCAAACACTAGCTTTCTCAGCTCAGTGAATGGCCTCAGTTTGGGCTGTCAGTCAGTCAGCTTTGCACTGGCACAGTCAGCTGGAGATGCAGACCGGAGGCCAGAGTAAAAATGAAAAAAGAAAAAAGGAGGAGATTCACAGGGTGCATCTGTCAGAAAGTGAGGGAAAACCCTTTAATCCCAAATTCTTTCTTATCAGCACGAGGAAGCTTGCTGACAGACTGACGGACTGATCGAGCAGCTCAGCACTGGACGAACACAGATCTACTAAAAACACAGCACTTTGTAGGCAGAATGTAAAGTGGCATACAGTAAATGTAGGCTACAGGAAACTGAATGTGCACTACTGGATTGGCATTCATTAAATAAACATAAGATGCAGTAGAAAGGAGCTTTCCCCAATAACATGCAAATTACATTACAGTTTTAGAGTAAGCGGAGTGCTATAAAGCTTCTTATTGTTAGCCTACTGGTATTACTACTCTTAATTTTGTAATTCATGGTGGTAGTAGTAGTAAAGATACATGTATTAGTAGCAGAAGTTGTTGTTGTCAGAACTATTATTAATAGACAATGTTATAATTCACATTTCTTCTGAAAGGAGTCTGTTGTTGCTAGCTTGTTGTGTACACAGGCCAGCTGCCACTTAGCATTCTCAAATTGGTAGCTAACGTGTTTTGCTACCTGTTGAGACGTTGGTAATAGTTGGGTGTGTAGCAGACAGATGCTAAATAGTTGCTAATGAGTTACAAGTGTTTGCTATGCGGCAGGCAGATAGTTGGTTGCTAAGTCTTAGCAGTGGTTGCTAATACGTTTACAGGTGCTTGCTATGGCTTTCAGAGCGACTGGTAGGCCTTCAGAAGGTGATTGCTGACTGGTTGCTAAGTTGTTCAAAATGGTTGCTACTGTATGTGGTAGCTAGTTGTTTGCTGTTACAATGTGGTAAATATGATTTTCAATGTAGTTGCTAGGGTGTTCCTAAGTGTTGCTATGGTGCTCAGTGTGGTTGCTAGGGTAATTACAGTGGTTGCTAGTGCATTTCCGAGTGGTTGCTAAGCTGTTGCTTTGGCCTTTCGGACAGTTGCCAAGGTTTTTGTAAGTGGTCGCTAGGGTGTAGTGGACGGCGATGGCTAGCAGGCCTTGCTAGCAACAGCTAACTGGTCTATTTAGGGTGATTGCCTGAGTGTTGGCAGGATGCTTGGCATGGTAGCTATGAGAATAAGCAACAGAATAATAATATTACAGGATTATAACGTGTGCTTGAACGCTACACAACCAGCACACTTCTGAGAGATTTTCAGACACTTAAAGCTTTGCCACAACACAATAACTCTCTTGCAGCTCACTTCTTGCTGAGGTGTCGCGCCACATCTGACTTCCTGAAGCCATCCAAGTTGAAGAGACGTTTGGCCAAGCGTTTGGCGGCTGCTAGGTCGGCACGGTGACTGCCGTTGGTGAGGGTGTCGCTGCTGCCCAGACCCAGTCTGTCACTGAGGTCCTGGTCCAGCTCCGAATCTGTCGCCAGACGGGCCTTATCCCTGCTGAGATGGATCAGAGGGCAGAAATAGTGAGTGATTAAAATCAGACACGAATAGATGGACAGAAAAGGAAATGGAAAGGAAGGGAAACGTGCAAAATGAAGAACATTTTGTTTCAGAGATCCAGAAGTGGAAAGTGGGACAAAGAGAGAAAGAGGAGGACAATTGACATAGATTGGTAAATAATTGAAAAGGAAAGAGAGGAAGGGATAAAAGGAGGAACAAAGAATGATGGTGATATAATAATGAAACTAATAACTCCAGTATATCAATAATTTAATAATACTAATATCTGATCTGTGCAGCACCAATCTTAAATCATAGTTTCCAGCTGTACGTGATGTTTTAAGACGAGGATACTAAAATACATAAGGGGGAGATGAAAACAGTGAGGCTGATCAAGATAAAGTAGCTTAAATGAAAGATAAATATCTGTTAAATGAAATAAAATTAAACAAACATGCATGATGAATGGTGAGTGGATAGAGAAGGATGATAAAATATGTATGAAAGACATATGGATGAGAGATGGAAGGTATAATAAAGGTAGAGAGAGAGCAGAAATGAATTAGCACAAATGTGTTGTAGTAAACAAAGCCCATATTTTACACTAATTTAGTATCAACTATAACAGAGCGTATGCAAATCATTTTATATTCAAACACAACATTTGCCGTGATTATACACTTTAATAACCGCATTCAAAATCTCCCCCTATGCCAGCTTCCTCGCTTTCTCGTTATCACTTCCTAATTAAGCCCCTTCAAAGCATTCACCAGTTCAGAAGTGCAAAACTTATTACATCTGAAATTATTCTGTGATAATAATTTAAGCATGTTATGTCACTCTGAGCTAAAAGGGAGCTACTTTTCTGGCTTCTGCTGGAATATGGATAACAGAAACCAGGTCTCTGAGTTCAGTTACTTAGAATTCGACATGATGCTGACATTTGTCGCTGCCGTCGAGAGCTGTGTGACAATTCTTGTCACGCCAGCCGGCCAGAGAAGAACAGTGACAGTCCAACAGCTGAGAGTTGTATTCCAAAAGGCAAGAAACACTTCCTGAACAAGCGGCGCTCTCATTTGGATTTCTCAGCATGAGGAACAAGCCAAGAAAGCCCACAGTCCCAGGGCTTTGCTTCCCACACTTACACATCCTTACACTGTCAATGAGTCAGGCAAAATCACACCAGAGCAAACAGTAATTAATAACACAAGTCGACTGGGTAAGAAAGCTACAACGGTCAACTTTGGTTTCACAAAGTACACTGAGTACACAGAAGAGCAAGAAGTCTGCAGCCAGCCACTGGGAGGTTGTACTTAGGCACAGCAGTGAGCTAAATGCTAACATCAGCATGCTAACATGCTCACAATGATACAAACATGCTGATGCTAAGCAGGTATAATGTTTACCAGCATCTTAGTTTTGTGTGTTAGCATGCTAACATTTGCTAATTAGCAAAAGAACACAAAGTACATGTGAGACTGATGGGAATGTTATTACTTCTGCAGGTATTTAGTCATGAACTGGTTAGTCATAAGCAGGTTGCAGCCACCTGCTGCCCGTGTTCCTGCTCAACAGCCGCTGCTGCTATTATTGTTACTGCTCTCATTACTAGTATTACTATTATTATATTTCTATTAGCATTACTTTACATCTCTATGTGGAACTGTATTGTGCTGCTGTATGTTCTCTTTCCTCCCCCCCCCCCCCTTCGACCCAACCGGTCGAGGCAGATGACCGCCCACCCAGAGCCTGGTTCTGGTTCTGGTTCTGCTCAAGGTTTCTACCTGTTAAAGGGAGTTTTTCCTTGCCACTGTCTCCTAGTGCTGCTCATGGTGGGAACTGTTGGGTCTCTGTAAATATAAAGAGGCGGTCTAGACCTGCTCTATATGAAAAAGTGCCCTGAGACCAAATCCAATTTGGTGCCAATCCATCAAATAGATGTTGAGATATTTCACTTGATAAATGTAAACTTTGACCTGCTGGTGGCGCTAGAGGACAGCTCAGGAGGTCACCAAAGTATATCAGAATTCATCCTCTGGGGACCATAGAAGAGAGAGATAGAATGTTTGCACCAAATTCCATTGCAGTATAACCAATTGGTGTTGAGACACAAAAAAACACAAATGTGAACCTCTTGGTGGCGCTAAAGGTAAAGTCAGGAGATCACAAAAGTCACTAGGATTCATCCTCCTGGGACCATGAATGTCTCATGTAATAGTTGTTGAGATATTTCAGTCTGGAGCAAAGTATTGGACCACCTGACTGACTGACAGACCATCATTGCTGCTGGCATTGCTAAACATCAAGATGAGTTCAGAGCAAACACAAAATTTAAGTGTACGTCTCAGTGTTGCAGCTTTACTAGAGAGGCCTTTGGGTTCAGGACGGGTACAGTAGCACATAGTTTTCCCAAATGAGATCTACTCTGCATCCATCAATACTGTTGTAAAAGTGAAGTGAACAAGCTTGCAAATGTACTCCATGGCTCCTGAAACCTAAAAGAACATTTGAATTTTCCTTCTGGCCATGTACATGTTCTGTACATGGCAGACAGGTGAGACAGGTTCCTGTGTGTGGACCTACCTATGGCAAGACCGCCTAATGGACAAATACCTCTCCTCTCCAACTGCAGATGAGCCATGACAGCAGAAGACAGACGGTGTCCTCATTGCCGTCCCCCGACCGGCACCTCGCCTCAGACTGCTCGCCCGACTGACCCCTCCTCCTCCTCTCCTCCTGGCCTCGTAACCTGAACGCATCACCGTCCGGTCCAGACAGCAGGAGCTAGCTAACGCAGAGGAACACCTGTTGTCGCTCCCAAGAGGCCCGCAGACTCTGTCATTCCTCTGCTTGCTTTGGAGTCTGACTGAGACTTCATGGGTCGCCCCTTTACTTTTCCTCCACTTTCTCACTCTCCCTCTGTGTTTGCTGTCATCTGATCTTCACAGCAAGTGTCCTTCCCCCAAAGCAAAAGAGCTGTTTGTCCTGCAATGCCTCTCCTTCTCTATCTTTTCCACTCTGAGTCTGTTTGCTGTTGTTTCTCTTCCCTCTTTTCACTCCTCCCTCCCTCTCTCCCTCTTTCTCCCTCCCTGTTCCACTGTGTAAACTCTCACTGTCCCCTGCTGACCTTGGATTCGGAGCATGGCATGAAACTTGGCTTGTCTATTGCCTAAAAATCTCCCTCCCTTCCCCTTTCTACCCTCCATTCATTCCCCCCCCTCCTCTCTGCATCTCCAGTTACACACACTCAGTATATCCATCCTTTGGGTGTTGTACAAATTCTAGTCTACCTTGTTTCTGGTGTTAGCTTTTAGCACACCTACAGAGAAAACAAAGATATGAGGTGTCAGGTTTAACCTTGCAGCGATATCTATTGGGTGTGTGCCTCTACACTGTTTCCTCTACAACCATAACGGCCCAGGGGAACAAAGAGGTGGCCTTTCGTCGACGTCTGAGGCCATTGTGGAGTCTGTTTACAGCATACTCTTCATCAGGGCCTGCAGGAGTGTTCATAATCATAAGATTAAGCCGGCACTCTTAGTTTAGGCTCCGCCACCTGTTAGCATTGTCACATCAAGAGCCAGCACAATGCCAAGAGGTCCTGAGAGAATTCCCAGCAGTGTCAGCCTCTGCTTTAATGGTATCCCCGCATAATTGAAGCCCCTCTCAGTCCACTGAGCAGCTCTGCACAATGAGCCACTGTCTAATGGTACAGACCATCTGAAAAGGGTGACGTGAGGGAAGGAGGAGGAGGAGGGAGGTAGGGGAGTGAAATTCCAACTTTTATCAAAGTATGGACAAGCCTTCAGAAATATTTGTCTCATCGTCTCGCTCCCAGGGCTGCCCGAGGTGGGCCGGTTATAAAAGCGTGATAAGATCAGTTGAGCAAACAATTACTACCTGAAATAGTCCGGTGTGATTTGGTTCTCGTATAAAGAGGAAGTTGACAGAAAATCATGTGAGTTTATGTTAAAACACACTCGATAACGAGAAGAGAGAGAGCAAGTATTACCAGCTGAAACCTGAGACTGGATTGCTTTTTGTGACACACAGACATACCTCTGTTCCTGTTACCCACCTGCATCAGACTCACTCTTATCAGAAAGCACACAACAGCACGATTGCTGTCCTCTTCCGCCACCTAGTGGTCAGAGCGACAAGGAGACCCGGTGCAGTCTCTCTGCAGTGCTGTCACAGTAAGTTAGGGTGACATTCACAAAGCCAGTCTACCTCACCGTCACACATAAGCACTGTAGCAGTCATTCCCCCACCACAGCAGAGACAGATTCAAGACATCTGGGACAACAGACTATCTATCACATATCTTGCAGTAAGGAGGATGTAAGATGGATGAAGAAAGCTTCTGTTTTGCTATAAAGGGAATATTCTGTGCACAACATAAAGACAAAGGATTCTGGATGTACCATAAAGTCTCCTGTTTTGCAGGTGGGAGTCTGTGGAGAGTTAAAACGAAGTCTTTGGGTCTCTGACAGTCAAGGTGAGTCCCTCATTGCTGCAGCAGCCATCTGCCTCTGTCTAACAAGCCTCCACCTCACACACACACACACAAAGCATAAAACCATCCAAAAAACACCTACAGATCCACGTGCACACACACGCTCAAACACACACAGATACGGGAATATGCACAGATGGATTCACACATTACACACACACACACACACACAGCCTGTCTGGCACACAACAGAGGGACCACAGGCAGCCTTCTAGTGGCCTTCACTCTGAGCTGCTGGGATCCAGAATAGCACTGCAGCACTGCTCTGCACAAGGAGAATGATCCAGACGGAGACACTCATCCGTCTGGAGACTGACAACAGTCCATTAACGGGGTTCTGACCTCAGATAAAGGCAATCAAAACGGCATTAATATTAAATTAAGATCAAAAGCATTTGTAACTGCTTTTGATGTTCCTTTAACAGTTTATTCAAAGGAAACAGGTTGACGTGAGCCTGATTACCCAAACAGATGTATAATTACATTCTATACTTATTATAAATATGACAGAGGGAGCAAAGAGATGTTATACTGCTACTGACATAATACTGCTCTTGCACTACCTCATATCAGTGTAGAGTGGAGGTAAATAGAAAACAGAGAATGATATGCAACAACAAACATGACCCAGATTCTTGCTGAATCACCAAAGCATAGGTCACCTGCATATCAGCTGTCAGCTACTTGCAGAACATGTTTATGCTGAGGCTCCGTAGATTATCATCAAAATACAATCAAGTATTTCGGCAAAATAAAGGGAAAAAACGTATGTGGGCACCTGAACATCACAACTATAACAGCCTCCACTCTTCTGGTTTCAGGCCCATTCAGACACAAGAGCATCAGTGAGGTTTAACACTGATGTTGGGTGATCAGGTCTGGCTCACAGCCGGCGATCCAGTTCATCCCAAAGGTGTTGGATGGGGTTGACGTCAGGACTCTGTTTCACACCAAACTGGAAAGACCATTTCTTCACGGAGCTGGCTTTGTGCACGAGGACATTATCATGTTGAAACAGGGTCAAACACAAAGTAGGAAGCTCACTATTGTCTACAATATCACTGTATATTGTTGCTTTGAAGATTTCCCTACATTGGAAATAAATAAATAAAGATTTGCACTCAATGACAAGAAGTGACTACATGTAAAGTGAAAGGGGATCGCTCTAGAGAGGTTTTATTTTTAGCAAATTTCAGCTCATTATTTTGGTTTTACAACCCACAACTTTACTGTTTTGGTCCGGTCTCATCATCAGCGTCTTTTCCAGCAGCAAACCCACTGTACACTACCTGCTCACACCAAACGGCAGACAGACACAGTTAGCGACTAGCTGGTGAACATAGTGGAGCATTTTAGCAGCTAAAGAGCCAGATATTTCCCTCAGGAGTTGGTTGAGACCAAAAACAGAGCTAAAAGAGAGTGAATATTGAACTTACCGACAGGTGAATGAAAGCTAATGTTGCTCATCTGTTTGCTAACGCCATAAAAACTTTATAAGTTGATGATTTGTCTGTATTGTGTTTATAGCTTGTTGCACTGCCCCCAAGTGGCCAAAAAACCCCAATGAATGTGGTTTTAGTACTGTTCAGCAGTTTGGTTACAATTATTATTATTATTTCAGCGTCTTGTAAGCCACTTGTAAAAGCACTTGATAAATAAAATGTATTATTATACCTGTCAGGTGTGAATTTCCCACATAGGCACAGAAACATTAATCATGGCTACTTGACGGGCTGCTAACTCACCTTGGTAATGAGAAAGAAATGTTGCTGTACCAGCTGCTCCCCAGCTGTGAACACTCTCGTCCTCTGTGTGGCGTGTCGTCCGAACCGCTGCTCAGCCGCTCGCTGGAGGGGGCTCGGGTGGCGTCCGAGTCCCCAGTCACGGTAAAGATAGAATCAGAGAGACTGGGCCTCTCATCGTGTGCCAGCGGGGCGAAGCTAAGCTGGACGATCTGCCTGGCGCTCTGGCAAACCGGAGCATGGATGGCAGGGGTTAGTGTGGGCAGGTCAAAGGTCAGGACCGTTTGGGTGCTCGAGGTCAGCAGCTCCTCGCTGTCCAGGCTGTTGTACGATGTCCCTTTGGCTCGGTGAGACTCCATGATGCTCTCAAAGTGGCGGCTGAAGGTGTCCTCTGCAGCACAGCGAGGACCAGAGACCAGGATGGGGGATTTCAGGGCTGGGTGGTGGTTGTCAAAAAACGTTTCCATTGGTCTGAACAGAGAGGGAGGTTTTAGGAACACTGCAACAACACAGCTGTGTTTATAATGAAAGCTTAAATGTGTGTTAAGCAAGGAAACATCTAGAGAAAGGAAACTCGAATTGTATTTTTATTAAGTCAGTCTGCCAGGATGTAACACACTGTACTAAGTCATGCCACCAAATCTGTTTATGTTCTGCTTGAAAAATAGGTTATGAGTGAGGTCCAAATTCAGATCAAAATATAGGTCAGGGGAAAATCCTTGTGTGTGTTTGCAGGCTTGTGTGTATGTGTTTTCCTGTCTGTGTTTCATGTGCTTATGTTCACCTCTTCAGAAGGTGACCAAACACCTCTGGTTCCTCCTGAGCTGCGTGCTGCTGCTTCCTGGTGTCCCCTTGCATCCTCACACTGGCCCAGCTAACCATTTCTTCCTCTTCCGAATCCTCCTCCTCCTCATCTTCATCTTCCTCCTCATCCTCCCTTCCCCCTCTTCCCCCCTCTACCACCTCCCCATCTGTCCTCCCATAACCCAGACCCCCCAGCGGGCTGCTGCCTGTCCCTGAGGTGCCCTGCACGCTGCGGTTACTCCCAAACGCAGAGTCGGCGTCGTCCTGCTCAGCCAGCAGCACCTCGTCTATGTCCGTCTCGCGGTAGCAGCGTAGTGGGATGGCGTCCAGGTCGGTTTCTGAATACTTTAGCGTGCGCCGAATGATGCCGGTTTTGGGCGAAGTCCCGATAACGGCCGGGGGAGGGGTCACCAGCTCTACTTCCACGTGCTGCACCTCGTGATTGGCAGAAAGCAGAGGCAGAGAGGACGGGGGAGTCGGGGTGGGAGACTCACTGGAGTTACCACTGGGAGGAGCTGTGGAGGTTTCCAGACAATCTGCAGACAGAGAGAGTTAAACATCAATGTGATTGGTATTCCTATACTATATTTCCTAAGTCCCTGTTGTAACTGCTCAGAAAACATATTTAGATCATTTTCTTGCTCTGATTGGTCCAGAACCAAAATTAAAGGCTTGGGCTGAGTATCAGACCTCAATACCTTTACTTGGTACAGTTTGAAATGTGCCCATAGAACCGAGTTTCGAAAACTGTGAAGTACTGAAAGATTTATGGTTATTTATAAGTCACATGACTAATTGATGGACGATATAAAGAAATCAGAAACAACCTCAGATACCAGCTCGATGAAGGGAAGATAACTGAAAGCCTTTGGGCAATAAAACATGATATATTGGAGATGAGATGAGTTGTGTGATGTGTTTAATTTTGCTAGGTTTAAAGGATGATATTCTATATTTTTCTTAATGTCAGTGACTCCCATAAAAAGACCCACAAAACAACAGTGTGTTGAAGATGTAAATCTTTAAAAACAGGTCACGAGTCTGGACTTTCCTTAAACAGCTGGGCACTGTAGTTTTTAGGAAATGTTAACTCAAACAGAAAGAAATTGTGCATTTGTTTGGGACTATTTTCAGCGGTGGATTAATACACATTTGGTGCTCTAGTGAGTATTTGGGGCAGCAGGATGGTGTATGTGGGACTGAGCCAAAATAAACTACAGTGTGTACAATGGAGCTCTATGGCATAGAGGAATATACCTAGCCCTAAAAATAAAGGCACAGAATGACATATTAGATCCTAACTGACAGTCAGTGACACTGACAAGCAGCAGTACGACTCTGTTTCCTTTATATCCCCCTGAAATATTATCTTGTGAGGAATGAAGGAAAAGGAAGAAGAAATCTTCCACTCTGGTATGACATGAAAGCTAAAGTGCAGAAACTAGATGAAGGTGGACGTGCTCTCACTTTTCTCCCCCCTGCTAGCAGCCTCCTCAGCGGGGGTCCCGAATAAAAACTCCCACTTGGCACGCGCGATCCTCTGACAATGGAGCGAGGGCACGGGCGCTGCACAGCCACTGTCCGTCTGCAACATACACAGAGACACACTAGAGCTCTGCAGTGCAGCATTAAAGGAATAGTCAGACATTTTGGGGGAATGCGCTTATTCACTTTCTTGCAGAGAGTTTGATGAGATCGATGCCATTCTCATGTCTGTGTGTTATGTACAGAGCTAGAGCCATGAGGCGATTAGCTTAGCTTAACTTAGCATAAAGACTGGAGGCTGTGGAGAAAAAAGGCTCTCACCAAAGTAAAAAAATACTTCTACCAACACCTTTAAAAATTAATACTTAACACGTTGCATCTTGTGTGTTTTACGGGGAGTTGCAACGTTGCTTCTTCAAGTCTTAATGCTAAGCTAAGCTAGTCGCTTCCTGCCTCTAGCTCAATACTTAGTGCACAGACATGAGTTTGGTATGAATTTTCTCATTGAACTCTCTGCAAGAAAGCAAGTCAATTATTTGTTTAATAACTGTAGTTGTGTTGGGTACATTTCAATCCAATTTAAGTCAAAATATTTCTGCCACAAATTTAACTAACAATGGGTGGAGTTAGTTAGCTTAGCATAAAGACTGGAGGCAGGGAAAAAACAGCTAACCTGGCTCTTTCCAAAGTTCAAAAATACACCTACCAACACCTCTAAAGCTCACTACAAAAACAGATATGTAAAAACTACAATTTGTGGCTTTAAGGGGAGTTACACGCTTTAACAGTTTCTTGGAGAACAACAGCCAGGTGCAGTGACTTATTGTTGTCACTGCAGAGACACTGCACAGAAGTACTGAGCATATGGATAAACTGCAGTTTGTACAGAAATAGTTCCTGCATGCAACTCCCCATAACAAAAGTAGCTTGTTTGTGTTGGGAGTGAAGAAATGAGATTACAACGTGTTACAACATTAGTGGGCTTTAGACGGGTTGGGAGATAGATTTTTTAAGTTTGGAGAGTGCTAAGCTAACTGTTAACTGTAACCCCTACTTCCAGTCTTTACGCTAAGCTAGGCTAACTGCCACCTGGCTCCACACTTACGGCACAGACATGAGAGTTGTATCAGTATCAACTCTCAGCAAGAAAGTGAATAAGCATATTTCCCAAAATGTCAAACTATTCCTTTAACTCTAAAGTAAATTATGCAGTTATAAGTATCAAGTGTAATTTGTAGTTTTGTGGGTTTCAAAGTTCACCCAGCGCCCACCTGTATTCCTGAGGTGGCTGCCCCGGTCTCGTTGCTCTGGTGACTGGACTGACTGGACTCTGGGGACACACAGTCCCTGTCCCCCAAGCTGCCCGTCACCCCACTGGAGCTCCGCGAGGATGAACCTCCCATCGCTCCGTTCTGCTCCGCCTCTGGAGGCTCTTCTACCCGCTGCAAGCGTGGCTCCTGCCCTGCCCCAAATCCCTCCATCTCATTGCCCTGTCCTTCCTCATCACAACCCTCATCCTCCTCTGGAGAGTCCAGCACCACTGGTCCCAGAAGCAGGATCTCTCTCCTCCTCTGCTCAGCCCGTTTCTGCTGGGCTGTGGGACTGAGTGGCCTGCGGCGGTGACTGGATTGATGATCAGGGGTTTGGTCATTGATGGACCCAAATTCAGGCTCAGGGCTTGGCCTTGGGCTGTTCTCCACCTGATTCCCCCACTGTTGCCTGGATGTCCAGCTAACTGGTGCCTCCTCGACACCCTGATTGATAAAGAGCCTGCGAGCAAGCTCTGTGCAGTCCCCTCTTTCGAAACAGCTCAGGTCTCCTCTCTTGTCCAGGCTCGAGGACCAGGAGTCTCTGGTGTACTGCGGGAGCTGACGCCGATGCAGGGTCGGGGTATCTGGTGCTCGGAGCTCTGCTTGGAATAGCCTGGGGTCCCTCATGGGCGAGCTGAACTCAGTGGGAGGATGAGAGGGACGGAGAACACGTGAAGGAATGGCGGGGGAACTCTGAGCCGCTGATAACATCGAGCTCTGATGCTGGGATTTCTGAATGCAGTCCTGCTCGTGTGTTTGATAATTAGTATGGGAGTTTGTTTCAAGCGACTGTGACTGCAAGATGGAGTTTTCAGGCTGGTGAGAGTCTGTGTTGTCTGTTGCTGGCGTGTGTTGGTCGTTTAAAGGGATGTTCATCTTGAGCATTTGCTTAGACTGTTGTGCATTTGGAGCTGAATTGTGAAATTCTCCAGCATTTGAGCCTCTCGCAGGCTCACCTAAAGCGTTGTGCAATGAGGACATTCTTGCCTCTGTTAAAATAGAAGATACTTTGGTAGCCTCCTCTGCTAGCCTGCGGGCAACTTCAGGGCTATGAGCCGGAGAGGATGATTTACTCTCACTTAACTGATTCAAGCCCTCAATTACATTATTGCCAAGTGTGAGGATTGCTCCCTGCGGTGAAGTGCTCCTGTTACAAGCCCTGTGAACATGTCTTTTGGTGGCTGGACTGCCTGCCACAGCTCTGTCCTCTCCTGACCAGTGAAGAGGGCTCTGGGACTTGACACAGGACTCAGGCTTCGAGTGAGGAGGCTGCCTGGAGTGGGAGGATAGCTGGTCTGACGCTGGACTCCGAGGCAGCCCACAAACAGCCTGGATCCTATCTGCGATGTGGTCTTTGGGGTTTACGCTGATGTTCTGACGCTGGACAGGAGACCCAGCCCAGGACTGACAGCGTGGCTGTTGGTTGTAGCGCGAGGATGAGGTTTGCTCAAGTGCATGGGCTAGTTTAATCCTCAGTAGAGGGGAGCCAAACTCCTCCACAGCCCTCTGGGTAGCTGCTCTGCCGATGGGGTCCAAGGGTGGTTGGCGAAGGCCGGGAGAGAACGTCTGCTGGTGACTTCCTGGAGATTGGAAAGTCAGCTTGGGACTGGAGCTGCACGATGAATCGGGACTGCCAAACCAAACTGGGTCGCTGAGCCTTTTACGAAAGTGAGAAGGGGTGGATCTTTCCTCTCTGGTCCCTCTCTCGCACACAGAGTGGCGTGGACTGTCCACTGTCTTCACATTGGACTTCTCAATGTAACTGAAGGTGACCACAGACCGCGTACCATCGCTGACTTGTTCCTGGTTAAACCTCCGGCAGATGGGAGGTGTGTGAGGAGCAGTGACCTTTCCAGAAGAGGGCATTGGTGGAGAATGGACGGCAGATACTCCGTCACAGGGTGCACTCCACTTCTTGGTGACTGTAGGGGAGCTGCTAGCTTGCTGGAGCTGAAAGCTAATAGTGTTTCTAGAAGGAGACTGGCTGTGTGTGCAATCTTGAACCAGACGGTGAGCTGTGGAGGCCTTGGTGGCGGTCTGGCAGGTCGTCTGGCTCGCTAGCTGAGACAGGAGCTCTGCAGGTCTGTCCTGAACTGAATGCCCCTGAGCAATCCCTTCTTCATTTTCTCCAAATGTCCCTTTCCCTCCCTTCTGATCTGGGGCAGACCTCACTTCCACATACAAATGAAGGACTTTTCCAGACTGGGACATGACCTCCTCTCAGGCCGAAATGAGGACAGAGAAACAAAAATGGAGCAGATAGAGTCAGACAGGGTGATAGAGACAAAAACAAGTTCTTCGTGATCCTCTTCTGCTTTTATTTGTTGGTTTCGTTTTTGTTTTTCTGCTGGTGGTGCCTGTCAGTTTATTTTTAGACGGTCTTTCTTCTCCCTCCCAGAGCGTCTGTGTGCAGAGCAGAGACACACAGGCTGAACGGCCAGAGGACAAACGTGCCCATGGGACACCTCCAACTGCTCCCTATTCTTCATACCTGTGAATGAAAGAAAGGAGGAGTTGTTATCTTTTGTATCCTCAAATGACGCTAGACACACACACAGGATATTCCAGTTTGTGATGCATGCATATAACTTGTTACTGGGAGTTTCTCTTAATACTTTCATTGTATCAGATGACAGTAAATTCTTTACGTTTGTCTGAAACTATACCAGCATTAAAAGATTTTCTCTTATTGTCAACAACAACCAACAATGGTTTGTCCGTCTCTCAATACTTTCCAACTTCCCTACCAACCTGTCAGTGGCACTTATTAAAAACAGGTCACAAATATGTAAATATACAAGTAATTTCCCAAGACAGCTGGGCACTGCAGTTTTGCGCAAACATTAAGGTGTGTTAAGACAGAACGCAAAGTGAATTTTAGAGGCGGCATGATTACATATACAGTCAATGCAAAGAGTGGACGTGGACATTGTTGTTAATGTTTCAACCTGAGCGATAAATTCACGTCAATTCATGAACGTAAGGAGACAAGAGGGACAAGGAGAAACACTGCAAGGCAATAACAGAAAGAACTGGAGTTTCTGGTCAGTTCTGAGAGAGTTATTTGCTAGCTAGCTACAGCTAACATGTGCATAGTCTGTAAATGAGCTTCTTGGGGTGCATAAACATGCAGCAATACTCCAGCCATTGAATTTGCACGAATAAAACGTTCTGTCTAAATTGTTGGAGACTATTTTTAGAATATTTACAGGCAGCAGGATGGTGTATGTGGGACTGACTTGGGATTTGATGAAAAATATTACCAGCCTATCCGTTAACGTCTATAGCTGGATCTCAAACAGTAGAGTGAAATCCATAGAGGTAATTTTTCTGGCAGCCTGTTCCTCACTGCCCCCATAAATAAGACACACACAAACGTGCTAATTGATTCACATGACAATAAATAATAGTACTTAAATGCTTTATCTTTAAGCAGAGTAACAGCTCTCTCTCTCTGCCAAAACAAAAGAGGAGCTAAATGCTGCAGCTAGCCAAGTTACAGTAGTAGAAGAGGGAAGTGAATTCAAGGGCGAGTGCCTCAAAATAGCAACAAGGCAAAACGATGGTAAACAGCCTCACTTCAGATCACTGCAGCAGAGTTAATCCATTTAATGTACAACTCTAAATGCACACAGATAACAGTGCTACATACTAAAACTTGTTCAAGGCCAACTGATTTGATTTTGCCTCATTACAGCTAGTTGGTGCATTATAAAGGCGCAGCGGTTACTGTGAACACAAACTTGTTGGACTCAATTACAAATACGATCACTTGGCGCCAGTTAAAGACATATCAGGTTTATCTAGATTACTGCACATACCGGGAGCTTCTTTTACAACTTCAGACTTTTCACCTCTCAGGTCTCAATAATGACTGAATGACTGTGCCTTGGCATTGTACAGTCTTCTCCTGCCATCTATTCAGCTACTGACATTTTGAGTTCACACAACTGGCAGACAACATCTGTTTTGTTGTAAAAGGTCATTTTTGCTCAGAACTGGTCTTGACCTTATGTTTTAAAAAATTTGAAGCTGTTCTGAATGTGTACAGACGCTCAGACCTGGTCTTAACAACTTAACAAGTGAGCCTTTCATTCCCTGACTCTCAAGGTGGTTTTATGAAGACGGCTAAATGGCAAGCCTCTTCTAAACATCCATAGACAGTAAGATGACGAAGAAGACATAGAAGACATCTAGTATTGAGCCTGGCATGAATGTATTGAACCCGCCTGGGACATATCTATAGTATGACGTCCAGAAATGGGTCTGGACTGACCGGCATGATAGTAATCTGCACGTCCATGTGACATTGAGTTTTTCCTAGGTTGTGTTTTGGGGATCAAACCTGTGACACAACTGGACCTTCAGTCAAACCACCAGGCCACAGTATAAAAGGGCCCGGGCCCTTTGCTGCATGTCATTCCCTCTCACTCTCTCCCACCTTTCCTGTCTCTCTCTGCAAAATAAATCTTTAAATATATATATATATATGTATATATATATATATATATATATATATATGTATTACAAATGAGTCAAATGAGTCATGCAAAATCAGATCAGCCTGATCTGATCAGATTTTATTTTAAGGAATCGCTGTGACATTGATGCAGCATTGATACCGAGGACTTCCTGCGTGCAAAAAAACATTCATATGAGTAGCAGCTAATTTAGTTCCTCGCTTGTCTCCCTATCGAGCCTGAGAAGTTCACTGACAAGTCAAACATCAGATCCAGGACCAACCACATCGTGCACCAAACACCAAACTCTTATCACAGAAACGTCTTTTCTTATTCTGTGTTTAAATCCTGTGCTCGAGCTACTTTCTCTCTTTTTTTTTTTGGAGCTAAGTCCCTCGGCAGTAACTCAACTCAACCGAGCTGAATTCTTTCCAATTGTCACCCTTCTGTTTAGCGTTCATGCAGAACGACTTTCCACGCCAATAATGCCACAGACAACAGGCCTGAGCTTCATTTGTGCCCCTTTGATCCGTGAATTCATCATCGGAAACTGATGCTGATGGGAGCAAGCGAGATAAAGACGGGTGAGAGAAAGAGCACGAGAGATAGATGGAGGACAGGAAACACAGAGACTGGCAGCAAGAGAGAGAAAGTACAAGGAAGGCAGGATGAGGGAGTCATGTATGTGAAGGAGAGAGCTGTGCTGGCAGTCGGCCAGAGTGATGGGAGTGTAGAGTTACAGGAAGGTGCATGTTAGAAGCACACGACTGCAGTAACATAACACTCTTCCTCTGCAGCAAGAAAGACTGCAAACAGAGCTAGTAATTTACAAAGCTAGTTATTCTTATAGCTAAATGTGCTCAGAGATTCACATAAATGAAAAACTGTCAAATTAAAATGCATCATTTCAATCACCAGTTGAACATCACCACACCAATCACGACTGTTTTGGCACCGGATGCAGTGACACAAAATAGATCTGTTTTTGAAAGGAAAAGGTGATGTGGGAGACGACCCTGCGCCAGTAAAAGCACCAAATAAAAGCGTGTGGTGAGGAAATATAAATATACATTTGGATTCATAATGGTTGAATGTGGTGAAATCCTGTCAGAAGAGGCTCTAAAACCATCGAAGCTCCAGAGACACTCAAAAACAAAGCACCCGGGGTGTTACGTTTCTTTTTGTCTCATTTATTTGGGAAGGTGGTCCTTTGAAATATTTTAACAATCAGAAGTTGGCCTGAAGTTACAAAAGGTTGAGACCTAAATCACAAAAGAACATATTTTCCTACTTAACCCGAGTGGTATCCATCCAGGCAGGTAGTTTAAGTTCTCTAGTGGAGAGGCCAAAGCTCCCAAAGACACCAAATATCAGGGAAATCTTTAGGAAATATGTATAAAATGATTCACAAGACATGTAGGATATTTCTATTTGATGGGGTGACGTGATGAGAGAAGATCTGAGTTGGAATAAAAGCAATGACCTTCAGGAGGAGCAGCAGCGAGTGCCTTGTGGTGTTTTTCTTTTACTGCCCCGAGTTTTGCCTCTCAGGTGACATGCAGGCTGTTCTACCTTATTGAATCTGAATCAGGTTTATTGCCAAGTGGGTTTTCACACACAAGGAATTTGTCTTGGTGTTTTCGGTGCACAACAATAAACATAGTAAGTAGAAAATAAAAATATAAAGATAAAAAAGCAAAGTACCAAGTCAAGAAGCGTAAATAGAAAACAGAAAATAGGTGACGGTTGTTGGGGCTGTTGTCTGCAGCCTGAAAGGAATACCTGCAGCCACTACTCAGGGCCAGCTTAGAATGTGCTGCCAGCTTAGTTTTTCAGGTCATATTTTGTCATCTGCAGTTAATAAATAATACAAGTTAATAAAAAGATGCAAGAATTGAACATCAAGACAGTAAAGCACAGAGCTCTTTGCGATAAAGATGCGATTACGACATGATCAATCAGAAAGTATCAGGTATCTATAAAAGAAACTTAGGTAGAAACTTAGATAATTTAGGATTAGTGCACAAACAATACAGAGAGAGAAAAGGCACAATAACCAGTGTTATCCTAATTTGTTATTCGTCAGATTGTTGAGATCTTGAGAAGAAATATAAAGGTGTAACACCGTAGATGCTGGTGTAAGTATCTCCTTCTTCTTGGATCCATACTCTTAAATCCCGGGTGCTGCAGCGT